>JAJOOO010003092.1:0-71665 GCA_029582685.1 Solanum piurae | reverse complement strand
AACATAAATAAGTAAAAAATTAAAAAATGTCTTGCGGCGGCAAGTAATATTAAAAAATATTTTCGATATGTATATATCTAACACAAAATGAGAAAAAAATTGGAAGCGGAGGGTTAGATGGGATGGGTAGAATTTTTTTTTTTTTAAAATAAAATAATATCTAAATTAGTATTTGAGTGGGGGAGGGGAGGGGAGGGGGGATGAAGTGAAAAAAATTAAATTCTTTTATAAAAGAAATTTAAACAAAAAAAACTTTGAAAAATGCCCCGGGTGGGGGAGGGGGGGGAGGGGGGGGAGGGGAAGTGATGGAGTGGGGTAAGAAAAATATTTTACATTTTATTTTATAAAAGAAATATTATTTTTTTGGATAATAATTTTTTAATTTTTAATTTTAACTAATACTAATAATTTAATTAATTTTTGTCAAGGTTGAATGTTTTGTCCATGTGGAGTGTGATGTGACATTTTTTTTAAATAAAAGAGAGAGTGTATTACACACACCATGATGAGAGTGATATAAAAGAGAGATGTGTGTTTCTCAAACTAAAAAGTGATAGTTTAGGTATGACACTCACACTCTCAATAGTTTAGGTATGAAACTCAAAAAAAGGGTATAATTTAGGTGTGTTTTTGAAACTTATCTCTATAACAATTATTCACACCAATATAAAATTTGGTATTACCTCAAATCAATTCCTATTTTACTATATAAATTCACCAAATTCATTATTTTTTTATCAAATTATTTATTAACCAATGTTCAATGTTGATTTTTTTATTGAAATAAAATTTGATCAATATATGTTGTATTTTTTTAAGAATAGCTTTGTGATGGTTTATTAGGCGATTTTATAAATCTTTGCTTATTTGGTTAAATTGTATAGAAAATGGGACAATTTTAATAGTTTTAGAATTGATGCAGTTTTTATGTTTATGAGAAAACATACAAAATAAAAAATCTAAATTGCATATCCAAATAAAACTTTAACTTTATATCATGATTTAATATTGCAAAGCCAAACGGCCCTAAGAATCTATGTATCTACTTCTAGAACATACCTAATTTTTTTTTTATTTAACATGCAAATCGATGTTTTTTATCATTGAATGTACGACTGATATTGATCCAAAAAAAAAATTAATAAATGTTTTAAAACTAAAGCAATTAGATAAAAATAATAAAGATAAAACCATTTTAGGTCAAAACAGAGAGTTACATATTATATTATATTATATTATTTTATTTTATGTTTGGTGCACAATAATTAAGCAAGTGAATTACAATTATAAATTAAGGAATCGATTATGTAAACACTTACTCGAGATCTCACTTATCAGATTCCATTGTGGACACTAAAAATAATAATAATTCCAATTATATTAAAATAAAACTGCTCATTGTCACCATCCTTTTTCAATTTTCATGTGAACCCAAAAATATTTCATACGCAAAAAATATATATTAAAAGCTTATGTAATAACCAAAATAGTGAGCATAATTATAAATAAAGTATAAAATAAATTTCTCATACAAATGAAAGAATATATAGTCATAGGTGAAAAAATGCATAGTAACAACGTAACAATATTAATCATTCACCTTGTTACAAAAAGAAAATAATACAATCTTAACAATACTAATGACTAATCTTGTTGGGTTCAAGTTATTGACATCAAATTGTTCATTACTTACAAAATCAAATTGATTACCACTTACTAAATCAAATTAAATTCTATTTGAAAATGATATTAAAATGAATTTAAAGACTCATGCTGATAACGTATTGTAAAACTAAAGTATTTAGATAAAAATACCAAAGATAAGAACAATAGAAATAGAGAGACAAGAGAGGAGACCTTTCTCATTCTTCCTATTATTCAAGTATCTACAATAAGAATCCTTCTACCTCTATTTATAATATTACATAGAGGCATATAAAAAGTTAATCATAAATATGATATTAATCATGAAGAAAATGAAGAAGGTTATAGAAACGTAAGGTTACAAAAATAATGATTATAAAAGATGGAGATAGAAGTAACGAAGATAATCAGTGAGAATAGTTACTTCTTAGTATAGTGAACATTCATACAATAATATTTTATAACAATAAAAAATATTTATATAATTAATTATACAAAACAGATAATCATCATATCATAATCACACGAAAAGTAAGAACTAGTTACTTATTAAACTAATAAATCTTTAGAGAAATCTCAAAATTATCCCAAAAAGACAAACAATTAAGACCCATTTGAACTTGAATATATCTGGGAAAACTTTGGAAAAAACTTGAAAAATAAATGTTTGGCTATATAATTTGTCTCTACTTATATTTATCAAATATTTTAAGTTTCTAAATAAAAACGAAAATTGCTAAGCATTAATAAATAGAAATAATGTGATAATATCTCTATATCAATAATTATTTTCTTAATAAATGCGTCAAGTTAAATAATAACAATATTTACCAAAATCTCTTTGTGAAATGATCTAAAATCTTTTGGATATGAGATAAGTGTGTATGAGGTAAGGCTTAAGTCATCGACGGCCCCTTAAAGTTGTCCGCATAATTCACTTAGACACCTTATCTTAGACTTGTTCCAATTGAACACCTTTATTAGTTAAAAATTATACCTATTGAACATTTTCTGACAATCAACTAAAAATAGAGAGAGTGTTATACACTTGCGAATGATGTGGCATAGTGACCAATAAAAAAAAGACACGTGGCATGAACCCATAATAACAATTAAGAAAAAAATAAATGAAAACTATGTGTTTAGCCCCCAAAAAAAAGAAAAAGAAAAAACTCATCCTTCCCCAATTTCTTTTCAGCACAATACCCCCACTCACCCACCCACGCAACCACCCCGTGTTTATCTTCCTCTTTTCTTCTCAGAACACACAACCGCCACTCCTAAATTCACTTTCTTTTTAAAACTCAATTCAGATTTGTATATTCTACTTCTTCTTCTATGTTGTGGTTCTTTATGGTTTGATTTTTTTTAGCAATTTTAAAGAAAATAATTTTCAAATCCGTATTAGTCTTGCAGGAAAAAGTAGAGTTTCGCTGAAATTTGACGCAATCTAATTTTTATTTTTTGATGAAATACTCTTCTACAACTTCAATGACAATCTTTATCAGTAATCTCTTTTGATTTTTTCTGTTTTGGCTGGTTATTTCTTTAGTTGATGTTTTTTCGATAATGATATTGGCGCTAAGAACACACTCTATCCTGATATATTTCTTCAGACCAAATTTGTTCCTTAAACAAAAAAATGAAGAAGAAAAATTAATGGAACCAAAAGGAAGAACAAATTTTTTGTAAAATGGAGTGAAGAAGACGGTAAAGAAGTGTGGGGTGGGTTTTTAAAAAAAAATTGAGATTATTATTGAACGAAATTATTATTCTTTTAGTTATTGTATGCCACGTGTCAAAAAAAGGACAAATTTATCAAATTTTTCTTTTTTTAGAAAAATCTGAAATCTACTTACGCGCCCAATCAGAGTGAGCTACACTTATTTTGCCACATAAGCATTTTGTGTTTAATATGTAAATGTTTAGAATAATTTAAATGTTTAATAAGTACAAGTCGTAGTTAAGATGTCTAAGTGAATTATTTAAATAACTTTAAGAGGCGGTGGATGGATGACTTAAGCCATGTAAAGTTGTACATGACTCATGACTTGGTGTCCATATTATTCAAATATCCAAAAAAAAAAAAAAAAAATTTAAAAAATGTCAAGTTTTGGAGTATACTTAAAAAAAATAAAAAAATCTCCCATTTGTTACTACTATTAAAACCCCACTATTCTTCTTTATGTTTGACCATTTTCTACAGATTTTCACAATGTCTTCTTCTCTTTGTTCAAATTCTGTATTTTCCCAGAAAAGTAATGTCTCATCCAAAAATGTTCTTCTTCATCCAATTTCTAATAGCAATAACTTTACTTTTTCACTCAAAAAACACCACTACTCCACATTTATCCGGTGTTCGATTTCGAATGGACGACCTGAATATATACCCAGTAAAATCTGCGACCCAAAATACGTCCGTATTTTCGATACTACTCTTCGTGACGGTGAGCAATCTCCAGGTGCTACAATGACTACAAAAGAGAAACTAGACGTAGCTCGTCAACTAGCGAAACTGGGTGTCGATATAATTGAAGCTGGATTTCCAGCTTCATCTGAAGCAGATTTCGAAGCTGTGAAATTGATTGCAGAGGAAATTGGTAATAATAATAATAATGATGAAAATGGATATGTGCCTGTAATTTGTGGGTTATCTAGATGTAATAAAAGTGATATTGATAAAGCTTGGGGAGCTGTGAAATATGCTAAAAAACCTAGGGTTCATACGTTTATTGCTACGAGTGAAATACATATGAAGTATAAATTGAAGATGAGTAGAGAACAAGTGGTGGAAAAAGCAACGAGTATGGTAGCTTATGCTAGAAGCCTTGGATGTGAAGATGTTGAATTTAGTCCAGAAGATGCAGGAAGGTATCCTATTTTTTCCCCAGAATTTTAACATAAAATTTAAAATTATTGCTAAATCAATTCTCCAATAGAATATTTGATTTGAGTAATAATTATATATTCCATGATTCATCGCATCTAGGTACCAAAGGACCCAAGCATTTAATTCACTTTTTCTTTGTTTACTAATTGCTGGGTTTTTATGTCGGTTTGTGTGCATTTTTTTATTTTTGTCACATTGAGATTAAAATAGTAGTATACTTTTCTTATGATTGAAAAATGTCTGGTAAGGTAGTGAATGATGCGGAAGATGAAATAATATTTGGGTTGTTGTTTGGTACAGAGAAAATATATTTTATTTTTTTATGTTATTATTTGATTCAGATATAAAATTTATGAAATAAGGGAAACTTTTGTCATTGTCCTTGTTAGAGTTACTTTAAGTTGGTTTTTCTTCATAAAAAAATATTAAATGGGACTCAATAAGGTAAAATGGGGATGATATTATTAATTAATTGTTAAATAAGAAAATAAGATTTTTTTTAGAACGGATTAAAAAAGAAAGAGTGTCACATGGATTGAAACATAAAAAATACTATTTTTATTGTGTTTGTTATTATGTAAATTATATTATTCTAAAAATATATATTTATAATCTAAACAAATACTATGAAAAGTTATAGGAGTGAATTGAGATGAAAATAAGGTGCGTTGAAGAGCTCAAAATTTGTAATATGAAATGTCTCTTTTACTACTTATTTTTCTTATTTCAATTAGGAAAATTATTTTTTTCACTTTTTTTTAAAAAAAAATTGAATCAAAACAATAGCAATTCTTAGGTATTGAGGTCCTACACTTTTGAGTGATAAGCTAATTTGCTCAGTTGACTTTTCTAGATGGTTTTAGTTGTTTGTTTAATTGGTGGGCATAGCTGGTAGATGCCTCTTAAAACTCTGAATAGGCCATATTGGGTGGTGTGTTTGGTATGAAAAGATATCATTTAGAAAAATAAGTGGGTTTTTTTTATATTTTTTTTTTAGTTTTTGATATATAAGTAAAATGTTATTTTAAAATTATTGGTATATAATCTAAGATAATTTCTGCATTAATAAAGTTTGTGTATACTGTATGACCTTATTTTGTGAAACTATTTTCTATTTTGAATATGTTGTTGTAATTTAGATAAAAGGGCTATGGAGGTGGAGCGAACATGAGGTATGCTCGAGGGTGATGAATACACAATTAATTTTAACATAAAATGTTATTTGTAGAATTTGTTTTTTTCAAGATTATTTATCATTCGTTTGGTTTGAGGTATTAGACAAGATTATTTATTCCACCATTTATACCTTAGTGATCAAATAAGTTATTTCATATAGAAATAATTTATCCCTAATTAACTTACTCTGTAATAATTAATCTTGAGATAACTTGTTGACAAGTAAATGATATAAAGTATTTTCTTACCTTTCGAACACCCCATTGTTAGGTATTCTTATAGTACCAAATTGGGTTGTTTTTACTGAATATACATGTGATTGATGTGACTTGTGAGGCGTGAGCGCATAATATATTTTCCATATAAAGTAGTGTTGCGACTGTTGTCCATTTCAATAAAATCCTCGACAATAATTACTGTTTTATGTGCCTTTTTTTTTTTTTAAACATGATTTCATTTTGTTTGAAAATTAGTGATTGACTACAACTTTAAATTCAAAAACAGTACTCCAAACTTATTTTCCAAATCCATGTTCATGAATTGCAAATAAAGTAATCTATTCTTTTTTTGCAAAAAATATACCAAACATATTTTCATCTTTAAAATTTCAAGTAAAATAACAAATATTTAAAATTTATGGCTACATGCCTACTTAATCTTTCGGTGGCTGAACTAGTTATTATTCCATGAAATAATCTAGGTGCACATAATCTGATACAAACTTCATCATTCTTTGTTGACTCGAATCAACCATCTCAGAGTTGGAGGTGGAAAATGCTTACTATTTAAGCAATTCTTCTTATCAACTTTAAAGAACTGGTCGTTAGAATAAAACCTTCATAAATGTAGTATTAACTAGGCAATATTTGTTTGCCCTTCTGATAATTTGCATAAAATTTAGTATTAGTTATGCAGTAATTGGTTGTCTTTTTTATTGATAGCATAAATAATATCTTGATAAGTTATGCATAAATATTTTAGGTGAGAAATAAGAATGTGTGGATTAATATTACCTGAACTAAAATTACAAAATTATAGTATTGTCCTTCACAATAGTAAGAAATCTTTTATTTTGTTTAAACAATAAATAAATATTTTAAACTATACATGATATACTAATTTGTACTATATTTAACTAAACATTCAACTAAAAAAATAATTCCTTTATAACTTTTTCTTACATAAATAATTGTTGCATATTCCCCAACAACATACCCGTGAAATCCTACAAGTGGGGTCTGAGAATGATAGAGTGTACACGAATCTTGAGTGCGGGAAGCTTTTTGATGTAAAAGAAGACTGAGTGTATATATTTTGTTACTCCACACTCAGGTCTGATCGAGAGTTCCTTTATGATATCCTTGGAGAAGTTATTAAAGCTGGTGCAACAACACTTAACATACCTGATACGGTTGGATACACTGTTCCAAGTGAATTTGGACAATTAATTGCTGACATAAAAGCCAATACTCCGGGGATTGAAAATGTGATAATTTCAACACATTGCCAGAATGATCTTGGGCTTTCTACTGCCAACACTTTAGCTGTAAGTGTGCTATTTCTTCCATGCCAAAATGGTTATGTACTAACTTACTTTGTATGAAGAGTATTGAAGCATGTTCAATTTCAGGGAGCTTGTGCAGGTGCAAGACAACTAGAAGTGACCATTAATGGTATTGGTGAAAGAGCTGGAAATGCTTCTCTGGAGGAGGTGAGTTAGAGAGTCTTATACGAAGAAAATTGAGGTTTTTCTACTACCAGTAACAAAGGCTTTTCCCATCGCGAATTACTGAGAAATTTGTGTTATAAAATATAATTTTCCCACTGAAACAACTTATTAGGAAAATGCATGGTAGAAAACAGATTCTCAATGAATCGTTATTGTCTTACCAAATTAAAAGTATGAGTAAGAAAGGAATAGAAATTGTGTATTGCTTAATTCTTATTCGTGAAGACGTGAACATATGGGAACAGGTATATTATCATTATATTCTTTGTTAGAATCGAATGAGAAAAAAACTGTATGAAGAAGAGCTAAAACAAGTGCCAGCTAACTTTTGTGCTATATAATACTGTTAAAAGTTTGAACTTTCCTATACTATGGGATGACTGAAACATGAAAGATGGATACTTTTCTTCCTGTCCAGTAAATGCCTGTTTCACCTACCAATAGGTTTCATACTTTTGTTACAATATAGCTTATATAAGGGACCAGCTACTTCTCTTTTTTTGTTTAATTCAAGACAAATCATTAACAACTGTGAAAATGCAACAAATAACGGATTATTTTACAGCGTTTGATGTTGATACCTGAAACTTGAAAATTGACACACTACTGAATTGTATAGGAACTCTTTTGCCTCTTTGATACTTTTTTTTTCCGTTTGGTCATTTTCTCGTGTTTTCTTTCTTTCGTTTAATTTTTTACCTTTCCCTTGTACTGAAATAGGTTGTAATGGCCTTAAAATGTCGCGGAGAGCAAGTATTAGGTGGCCTCTACACGGGGATTAACACTCAACATATTGTCCCGTCGAGCAAAATGGTATTGTACCCCTAGTTGTATCTTAATCTTCTAGATTTATACCAGCTAAATCTGTTTTCTTTGTGCTTTGTGATGACCTATACCTTTGCAGGTGGAGGAGTACACTGGGCTACAGGTGCAGCCACATAAGGCCATTGTTGGAGCTAATGCATTTGCTCATGAAAGTGGCATCCATCAGGTCTGTGTTATTTGTTCTAATTGTAGCATTGATGCACCTAGATTTAGTGTTGTAAACTATTTCTTTGTATTACTGTGCTAAACATAACATGTAGCTATTTAAGTTGAAACATCCATTTCGTTAATCTACTGCAGGTATTGTGTTTTACTGCCTCTTTCTCAGACTGGACACTTGAGTCACTTGTTCTCTTTTAAAGCTCAAGTATATGTATATATTTCGTCAAATTATGCGCGTTATAACAGAAATCACAGGTGCTTGTAGATTAATATATCTTCTAACTCCCAACATAAAGGGCTTAACTTCAAAAGTTTGAATCTACCCAGTCTTTCGTCCCTGAAATTTTCCATTTCCTCTTTGGCCTTTTCACTTAAAGGTGTGCATTTGCTGTAATTTTCTCTAGTTGAATTTATCAATTTATCTTCTACATATCCGTTAGAAGTAAGAGCTCAATTCAATGTCTTTTTTTTGGCTGACTCTTCAGATTCATCTTTGATTTCAATTATTTCAGTTATCATTCTTTGATTATCTGCAGTTAGCTCCCTGTTGGCCCCTATGTTTTTCCTTTCCTAATGATTAGATTTACTAACTTTCAACTATCGTAAAGTTGTCAACTAAAAGAAGAGATGATAATCTAAGTCTCTTCTGTCTTTTTACTTCCCTTTATATGCTTTAGGATGGAATGTTAAAACACAAGGATACCTATGAGATTATATCTCCTGATGATATTGGGCTTAGTCGTTCTAATGAAGCGGGTATTGTCCTTGGGAAACTCAGGTATGCGTTGGTTTTCCAGTCAATATTTATTTTTGTGAAGTCATAAGGATCATTCAATTTGTTTGCAAGTCTATGTTTATTGTGCTTACTTTGGAAATAGTATTTTTTACTACTGCGAGTATAGCTCCATGAACTCCACGCCATTAGATTTGATCTTACATTTACTATTTCCCTTTAGTTGCTATCATGGAAAAATTTCTTTTAGTACTGGAGTACTGCTCCATGAACTCCATACCGTTACTATTTCAACAGTAAATAGTCCTCCATTTTTAATAAAATATATATCAGCCTATAGTATCTCTCTCTCTTATGTTTGAGCTAAAAACTTGTTGAGATTTTCTTGCTATAATTTGGTTATTTCACTATTGTATCACACAATCATAATAAATTTTTTTACTATCCTCCCTCCTGTGCCTCCTTAATTTTTCATTTGCAACATTCACATTGAACTACATCCTTCCTTGAGGAAAGCAATAACATGTTCAATTTTTTTTTGCAGTGGTCGCCATGCATTGAAATCCAAAATGCTTGAGGTAAGTTGCATACCTTGTGAGTTGTACATATTTCTTATATCATAAAAAATAGGGATCAATCATTTTAATGTCTATTCCAGCTTGGATATGACATTGACGGAAAAGAACTAGAGGACCTCTTTTGGCGTTTTAAGTCGGTAGCTGAGAAGAAAAAGGTGAATTGAATTTTTCATACTTCCGTTGTTAAGCGTTCAATAGCACTGGGAATTTGTACTTCTACCTGTGTGGAACAAATGTAGAGGTTGAAGCAGAGGAGATATGTTGTCCATTTATTTGTCTTCTCTACTTCTCTTTCAGAAAATTACAGATGATGACTTAATAGCACTGATGTCAGATGAAGTTCTCCAGCCTAATGTTTATTGGAAGCTTGGAGTTGTACAGGTAGATGAAATTCTTCCTCTGTGTCGTCTTTACCGGTCTTTTTTTTCATTTCTTTTGGATTGAAAATAATAGTTCAGCTGATTCAAAATGATTTAACGTTCAATCGACAGATTACGTGTGGAAGTCTTGGCCTCTCTACAGCAACTGTGAAGCTTATAAACACTGATGGTCAAGAGCATATTGCTTGTTCAGTTGGAACAGGACCTGTTGATGCAGCTTATAAGGCAGTGAACCTCATTGTGAAGGTTTAATACAACAGAAAATCTCATAAAACTGATGGTCAAAAATTGCAACTGTATTTATGAAACATTTATCCTTTGTACTATTCGTGTACTGCATTAACGTACTTTTCCTCGTTATGCAGGTGCCTATAACGCTCCTTGAATATTCCATGAATGCAGTCACAGAAGGTATAGATGCCATAGCATCAACCAGAGTGTCAATCTGCGGTGAGGATGGGCATAATGTAACGAATGGTTCAACTGGACAGACTATTCACCGCACATTTAGGTACGAAATATTGTTTGCCTCTTTCAGTTTTACATGGAAAATTTCCAAAGAATGACACAGTATGGAGTGTAAATGTAGCCAATGCTACCAAGATGGGAACAGAAAAATATGCACACAAAATATGACAAGTAATGATTTCGGTATCTAAATGCCAAACCTTTATATAATATAAATGTATTACAGTCTCATAACACAGGCAAGGAACTTCAGTATCTAATATGTCAAGCAGTTATATAATGTAGATGCCCTTCGACAGAAAATTACACCTTTATACAAGGTTAAAATTAAGTATGTTGTATGTAGATATAGTAGCTGTTGAATCCTCTTGTCTTCTTCGTGTGTTCACTTCTTCATATTTTATGAAAATCTTGGCTCCACCACTGTGTATCCAACAATACAAGTAGGAGCGACACGTGCTTAACAAAGTGATCAAATGCTTCACTGTATATCAAAAACATGTCCCACATATAAGCTTGAGTCCAGCACGTAGTTGATACGTGAACATCATCTTCTTAGTCGAGTCATTGGTTACCAGAATAAATGCATCAGTTTTCCTTTTTGACTTGTCTCATCTTTTCTTCCAGTGGAACTGGAGCAGATATGGATGTTGTTATCTCTAGTGTCCGAGCCTATATTGGTGCATTGAACAAAATGTTGAGTTTCGAAAAGCTGGTCTCAAGATACAGCAAACCTGAAGACAGTGTGGTGGTATAAATGGTCCTATGTTCCAATTTCTCGTCATTTCTCTTGTCAATTGTATAGAAGTAGACAAATTACGACTTGCCTGGAAGAAGTGACAACGATAAAAGGCAAATTTGAGTCGTCATGCATTTTCATTTTCTTGCACATTGTCTCCATTCTTCTGCAGGTTGATGTACAGCTTGTAGTATTAGATGTGTCATGTGTGAAAGTCATTTAGGCTTTGTGTTGTACCAATTAAACAGCCACTTAATGTGGTTTACCTTTAAATTTTCTTCAATGCTATGTTAGGAGCTTCTCTTTGAAGTTAATTACAGAAACATCTGAGGTTTCTTTCTGAATGATTTTTAAAATTGCAGAAGTCTGTTTTATTGTTAATTTTATAGTATTAATCTGGATTTTTTATTTCCAAAAGAAATGTATTGAGGGGCATAGCTAGGTAGAGCCAAGACTGAACTTTTTTCGGTCTGTTTGTTGAAATAGCAAACTATTAATTCAAATTAAATGTTATAGCCATAATTTCTTTTATTTGTAATTCGCAACAAACATTCCATGTTTTTTGCCATCCCATTTGTATACCAAAATATACAAATGCAAGATCCATTTGTATATCGAAATATACAAATAGATCGAAATATACAAATGCTGGACCCATTTGTATATCGAAATATACAAATGCAGGACCCATTTGTATACCAAAATATATAAATAGATCCAAATACAATTTTTTTTATGTATATGTATACCGAAATATCCAGATTAATAGCCATAACAAACATAAAGTTTGCTATGGAGCACAATTATACAAACTATAGCTATAACATACAAATGTAATTTATATGTTTGCTATATGTGAAATTTGCTCTTGTTTATATATGTAGATGTTGAATTTCTTTTGACATTTTTTTGTATTTATTTTTTTATTATTTTAAATTTTCTTAGTAAAAGTCGTTTGTCTCTTCAATTGTTGCATCTAAATTTTCAAATTTCTATTTTTGCAAGAAGTGATGACAGGGATCGATTTTATATGGCTCTGTTTCGCATATATCAAATCACCTATATAAAAGATCTTTGTCAACATTAAGTAATTAAAATAAACCATCTCCTCAATACTTAAAACACAAACTTTAGGTATCTCAACAAGTAGCAGATAATATAATAAAAAAATACAAAACATATTTTATGATCCTAAAAGTATAACAGTGTGGATGTGTACTCCGATCCCAATGAAATGCAGTGCAGGCGTGTAGATCTGATCCAAAATACTGTAACAAAATTCAAGATATATACTACTTCTTCTGTCCCAATTTATACGACTTACTTTTTTTTTAGTCAGTTCAAAAAAGAATGACACATTTCTATATTAAGTAACAATTTAACTATAAAATATCTATTTTACCCTTGATGAAATGATTTACGGCCACACAAATTTCTATCATTCATTTTAGGCCACAAGTTTTAAAAGTCTTCATTCCTTTCTTAAATTTCGTGCCGAATCAAAGTACCTTTTTATGTGACGGAGGAAGTATAACTCATGAAAGTCAAATCAATTTATTTATTTATTTATTACTTCATGTCAAATCACTGTAAAACTAAAACAACAATTATCACGAAATATTATCATAATCGGACTTCAAATCCGTAAAGGAGAGTAAATCATCAACTATAAGCCACATATCTTTTAAAGCATGCTCATTAGTCATATAGAATCATTACAAACAAGTAGAATAGTCAAATAATCCATATCGTAGCACCGTTACCCCTATAATTACTCATCATCTTATTTATATATATGAAACCCTATTTTCCATTACTCCTTTTATCCAATCAAGCAATACCTTAAA
This sequence comes from Solanum piurae, assembly GCA_029582685.1. NCBI lineage: Eukaryota > Viridiplantae > Streptophyta > Magnoliopsida > Solanales > Solanaceae > Solanum > Solanum piurae. Next base: position 58,494 of record JAJOOO010003092.1, on the reverse strand, counting down.
TTGGATTCTCGTAAAAGAGAGTCAAAGAAAGTCTCAACTTGTCTTAATTGAAGTTTAAAAAGTTAAATTACGACTTTGTCCTTCCTTAAAACAGTCCCAATCTGGTCAAAGATATAATCTAGATGAGTATACAAGTCCTTAGACACCCATATTGCCACAAAAAGAATCAACTTGAAAATCGAATCAAAAAGTCAACCCAAACCCAAACCCAGATGTTGAATGTGAGAAATTTCTTGCAAAATTGGTTGATCTATAGTATACCTTGGAGAACACATACGTTAGTCGGATAGTTTCGAGCAAAGACCATAATTGACATGCAACGATTCACCTATACTTATCCTATTCATAGGTATTACACTTGAGGAGTTTGAACTTTGAGGTTTGGTGTTTACTAGATGTCTTTATTTAATTATACATTAGAATTTTATTTTGGTCCAAAATTTCACATTTTATTCTAACTAGTAAAATTACCAGCGCCTCGCGCGAGCGGAAATTTAATATCACGGAATTTATAAAACAATACTTAAAACTAAAACACTATATTATCTTACATGCAAGATTACGTAGTAACGAACATTAATAATATTAATGTAAAGGAAAATGCAAATTATAACATCTTATCATTTATCCTTAATAATATAAGCATAAATTAATGACCGTAAAAAAACATACCAAGATCTATAACAATAGAATGAAACATGAAGGAAATAATCGAGCCCACTGAATGCACAATGTCCCCTTATGGAATTATACCCCTCTAGTACCCGATGTTTAAAGGAATAGATTCTCTCAGGATAGAACGATTCTATTCACCAGTGTATTGATACAAAAACAATGGTGTCAGTGAGCCATTCAACAGAAGCAAAGTACTGATTTTTTAAAATTATTTGAGTTTATATTTTCTATGGTCATTTGTATTTACATGGCGCTTTTGAAAAAAAAGTAAAAGACAACTGAAATAATTACAATATAACCTGACATGATAGAATTGCTCGGATGATAAACACTCGTTACTTCCAACGTTAAAATTGTGAGTTCAAGTCACCAAAGAAGCAAACTTCATATATTGGAAAACAAGAAAATAGAAATTTTGCAAAAAAAAACAATCTAGGAGTAAGAAGAGGGTGATCAGAGATTATCTTTAAGGATTTCCATCCTCTACTTTTTACCATTTTTTGTGATCTACATAAACAAACAATAGAGCATTGGCTCATTTAAGGTATCTAAAATCACTAGGCTACAATAGTCTGTTGTGTCAAACGTGTCCAAATATGTTATTTAATTATTTTGTGTATCATTTTACTTATATATACGATATTTATTTCCGATGAAGGGTGTCCAGTTGGACACCTTGACAACCACGTAGCTCCGCCCCTGCCATTGAACAACAACAAAAAAGAAACATAAAACAATGGAGTAAAGTGTTATGGATGACTGGATAAGTTTCCACCCTTGCATTGAGAAAAACACAATTGAGGATATTAGGAAAAAGAGAAATCATCTCATCTTGATACAAAAATTGTGATCCATAAATTTACAAAAAAAGCACCACTTGACCTCTGTTTGAGGAATAGGGTGCAGTTACTATCCAAAGATTGTGACAAAATTACATGGACTTATGGTAGTACTATCTTACAAACAAACAAAACAGAATTATGAAACACTTTCAAAGAATCCTGAAGCTAAATATAACCTAAATTAGATGTTCTATTGAGTAATGGAAGGCTCAGCATTTTGCATTTCACTACCTGAGATTCCGGATTGAACAAATGAACGAGCCATCCCTGTCATTGTTGCAACCTCCTTCTTGTACTGCATAGGGGGTGGAAGAGAGTGCAGGGGGAAAATATGACATGGTCAGTTTCTTGTGAGTCAGCTTCGCTGAGGATACAGGTAAAAGCACGAAAATCTTACCTCGTCGACAGCTCCTGCCTTAATTTTAGACTGCATAATGCACCATTTCTTGAAATGTGCACCTGTTCGAATCTCAGAAGTTAGTTCACCTTTACAACATCATAATTCATATCCCCATCCTTAATATCTTTAGATGGTTGATACTAAAAATTCTAATCTTCCTGGTCACCCAAATAAGATATACTTTACCACAGTTGCTCCAGTAACCATCATGCAAACACAATTGACACCTATGAACTATGCGGTGGGCTGTATCATGCTATAATTCAGACAGATAGATACAACAACTCAGTGTAATCCCACAAAGTGGGAATTCACACAAATAGACTTGAATAAGATGACAATGCAGATTCAGACCAATCAGCTTGGAGTACTCAAGAAATTTTCTAACTGCAGCTTAACATCAAATGATCTTAGAAGGAGGAACTTGGGAAGCACAAGTGAAGGCTCTAACCATTGCAAGAGGCCTACTTAAAATCCCAGCGTGATGGATGAAAAGGGTAGTAGTCCCCCATAGCCCCCAGGGCTTTGGTCAAAGTGGTAAGAGCACAATACGTGATGAGTGGGTTACGCGCATGTCATCGGTTCAAACCCTGTGGCAGGCAAAATCTCGGTACTTAAGTGGAGAAGAGTAGAGGGGTGGGGCTCATAATCCACCAAACTTCAAACGCAGCCTTTGGCCCTCGGAGACTTTTCAGTAAGTAAAAAAATGAAAGAGTAGTCCATAAGAGTCGACGAAAGAGTACTACAAGGTGACTTGTAAGGTTACTGACAGAAAGTATAAAAAAATGATAAACTAAAAGCTAGACATGTAACACAAGGATGATTAGAAAGATGAGTGGCCAAAAGATGCTTAGAGGTTGATAAATGACACAGACTGGTTGATTTTTCACAAAGGTAAAGTCATTCCTGGTGGTGCATTACAAACTGAACAACTAGAAAAATATTCCAGATCCTGACTGGTCTATTTCTAGAAAGAATCTATTATAACAACTTACCAAAAAGAATCGGTAAACCAGGAACCAAAAATTATTTTCAACGAGCAAAAGGTGACAAATGAATAGTGGATTAAAAACTTCCAACTGAACGAGAAACCATAGCCTAGAAGAAACTTACCAACTTTTATGTCTAAAATGCAGGACGAGTCAGAAGATACCTCTACCGACCATCTACACTGAACCTGATTCAATGACAAATCGAATCAGTAAGAAAGATAAACAAGGGGCGATCCTACAGCAGATAAGCAATGATATATAGCATGTGGGGTCATCTATAAGGACCACCATTGAATTGAAACCACAAATACTGGAAAAAGAATATGGGCTGATGACCAAACCCAACAATACCTCAAAGCATGATCCAAATGGGACATCATGGGCCTGTTGTACAGTCTCAAAAATCTAAAGAAAGGAAAATGGTAAATTAATATAATACAAATTATTATAGCATAAAAGCAACCAGTAAACAAGGTGGCAAAAGAAATGATGAGATACCAGTATTTTCTTATCCGGTGACAAAATGGCGTGCTGGTACTCCGTCATTGCTGAATCTGGGGGACACATAGGACTGTTACATATGGTTCTGAATGTAATCTCTCTGACTTGGCCGTCATACTCATCAGCAGAATGCCATGGACCTATCTATAAAAATAAAGGCTTTCGAAAGTTTAGCCAGAGTTAATGCCACAGGAGTGAAGCAAATTTTATTTTGGGGTCACTCTAACTCTAGACAAGAACAACTGAAACACACAGTAATATCTCCTTCCAAAGATGCGTAAAATTTTGTTAACCTAATTGCAGAAAAAGAAATGTACGCGCCTGTGACAACTACTTCATCTTTATTTACTTCCTCTTCTTCTCGAAGTCTGAATTTTTTGTGCTTCAAAACTAATTTAGTTAATTAAAATCAGCAGTGGTCAATTGAATTTTACAAGACAAAAGGGAACAAAGAGGTCCAAGTCCACAAAGAACACATCAACTAAACATAAGCAGTTGTTTTCATCCTTCTGAAAGGTTACTTCTTTTTGTTCCATCAAGAAATAACTCATATTACACTTTCTTACTTCTTAATGGTTTTATTTAGCATCATTAAATTTTTCTTATTGTTTTCAGGGTTAAGGATAACCTTTATTAATTGAGGAAACATTTCTGCAGTATGGAGGAAAAAGTGAAAAGGGCTAAATTCAGTTCGCTAAAGTTGTCCACTCATATTTAGGTGATTTACAGCTAAGTTGTTTGGACTCTTCACTTTCGGTGCCGCACCCGTGTCGACACGACGTGGGTGTGAGTGTGGGATTCGTACCCAATCTGGTCAACTAGTTTTGGGTACTTTGACCAAATTTGAGGGAGAAATTCTAGACATATTCAATGATTTCTAAAATCAAAACAAAAACTAAGGTGGAATTGAAGAAAATGAATATATAAAACTATTGTCACTCCCTTTTCTTTCATCTCCTTACAAGATTCTCCTCTTGATCACTATTCTCTTAGGGATGAAAATCGGGGTAGGGCAGGGCGGTGTGCGGCAGGGTAAAACCTAAAGGGGGCGGGCGGGGTGATACATTAATAGGGCGGGTCGGGTCAAAAAAATTCTATTTCTAATCTATAGCAGAGAAGGGCAGGGCAGGGTAAAACCTAAATGGGGCGGGGAGGGGTGATACACAGTTCTGCAATTGTTTTTGAATATGTAAGAAGAATAGAGCAAAGTAGATTATTACTCTGAACACCACTTTCATTGATGAGTTTCACTAATCCACTTTATTTCACAATTGTATTGCTATTATAAAGTCAGAGACTGCTCTATTACTCATTTTTCTCACATATATATATTTTTTTTCAATTTGAGATTAAGCATTTCATATTTAATTTTTAATATCTTGATTATTTCAAAAAGTTTGACGAATGCATGTATAAATGCATGTTAAAAGGGCAAAAATAGATTAGTTTGAATTTGTATTCAAAATCAGAAAGAATATTGCACAGCAGAATTGAACATATGTATTACAAATAAAAAAATAACAAGCAAAAATTGAAAAAGACGGTAGGGCAGGGCTTAATAGAGCGGGGCAGGGAATTTTTTTAAAAAAATTACTAAACGGGGTGGGGTAGGGCCAGTCAAAATCTAAACGGGTCAAGGCTTGCCCTACCCCGCCTCGCCTCGCCCAGTTGCCATCCCTAATTTCTCCTCAAGCTTTCCACATAATATCTCATAATTTAGGTTTTATAACTCTATTTTTAGATATTTAAATTATTTTTAGCCGAATCCGCGCACCCGTATCCATACATGGATCCGTATCCCAAAATCTTAAAATTTAGATTATAGAGGATCCGACCTCTAGATCCACACCCGTACCGGACATCCGCACCCGAGTCTGAGAAACTTAGATTTAAAGTAGTTTAGTAACAGTAAAATATAAGCACTTTTTCCCTGTTGATCATAGAAAAAATTTATTGTAGGAATAGGGATCAGATACAGTAAGGCCAGTGATGTATCAAATTCATCAAACTTTCAGAAAATAAAAGATTTCTGAGCAAGTAATGCTTTTTTTAGATTGTGATAGGCAACTCTAGCTTTATGCTTTAATACCTCATCAACCTAAAGGGAATTTCCTAGAGCTTAAAGTATCATTTTCTTTCCATTCGATTCAGAAGCCTTCTCAACTAATCATCTCATAAATCTCCTAAATTGCTCTCCCCTCGGTGCTACTTTCATGTTCCTAACCATCAGCAGCAACCCTTGCTCCTCTTTAGCCCCTTCTGACAGGCCCAGGCATATACTCAGCAGTAGACTCCATGCAGATTTGGACATATACACACAACATACAATCACATTCAAGATATGGAGAAAATATATTTCCAGCAAGTTCACTTTTTCTGCTTACTTTGTTTTCCAATAAATAGAAAGAGATTAATAAGAAATTGCACCAGAAACACTACAACCTAATAATCAACATCACAGGTTCTTCAAGGTAACTTACATGCTTATTTCCTCTTGGAACTCTAGCTATTACCTAGATCTTTTACTTTTGACTGAGCATATGCTCTAAAAGATGCATTCAATTGAGTGAGAAATTATTTTGACATCCAACTATAGTAAAACATCCTACTTCACCCACAAAAAAGTCAAGGAAAACAAAACAAAACTGTAGTACTTGAGCTCTGAAATGCATAAAATGAGAAGCACAGTTCACAAAAAACGTTCTAACGGTAAGAAACCGGGACATGGAACTTACATTGAGATTAGAATCTTTGCGTGCTATACGGTACTCGGTAGTGAAGTTTGAACCATCAGACAATAGTATGTCAAAAAATTGTTGAGGTGTACATGGGAAGGTGTCCTGAAAATTTATAATAAAATCTTAAATCATGTATCAAGAGGTTCTAGTTGCTAAAATGATAAGAGCTTAGGTTTCATACATACATTGTATATACCAGAAAGGACTTCTTCTTTGATAAAAGGCTGAGATTTCCCAGTCATTGGCACATTTTCTTCCCGGCTCATATCCATCTTTTTACTTCCTTTAACTGAGCTGCTATGTGCACGTAGTGCTGACTGTTCCCTCTCCTAAAAGAAAAACCAAGAGGGAAAATTTGTGGGGATGGGGGGTCATGACCGACAAGATAAAAGTAGGTATAGAATGGAAAATCTGGGGAAAACTGTCATGACCAAAAGATGCACTATAAATAATAACAAATTTCTTAAATTCTAAGCTTTATGAACAAATTTTAAACTGCTGAGATTAAGAACACATCTGCACATGATGTTGCTTCAACAAGCTCACAGATTAAAATATTATTACATAACATCAGAAGTATGCAGTGACAATAACAAATTGTTAGACCAATTAGCAATGTTTTGTAGCCTCCAAGATTGACAGAGCATTTCTTTGCTCGTCTGCTTGGTCAACAAGTTGATAAGATGCTTATGAGAAATGAAACATGAGCGTCATTCTTTAGTAATAAAAAATATTTAGGCAGGCAATAATTAACATGTAAATTGGGACCTTCCTTACACAGTTACACAATGCAATCACATTGAAGAGACTCGTAAATGCTACTTCCAACATGTTTGCATTGATTTACAACCAATAAACATTCCTTTCATTTTTGATAAAATACAAAAACAAATGATAAATACATAGATATTAACCAGTAACCCTTCCTTTCTAAACCTAGTTTATCCAACCCTATTTGAAACCAAGTAGTCAGGATGTTATCAACAAGACAAAGAGCTATACTAGAAAAGTAAAGTCTAATGAAATAGAGATTATTGATATGAAGTTGCTGAGTAGCCTCTGCCCTTAAAAGGCCCATGTCTCTGCTCCCGATGATTAAAATTATTGTCTAGGATTATATTCTTACAATTGATCAGAAAAAACTCTCAACATGAAAGCATGAAAGCCATCACCCTTTTTTCCTTGGAACAAGGATCTGTTTTACAAGCACATAAAGTAGGGTGCTTACTGTCATTCTTATGCACTACTAGGCAATTGAATCATCCATCACAAGTCAACACATGTATTCTAGTCCTTTCCGTTTTCTATTTTCTTTCTTTATATTCTACACGCATTGTCATGCTCGGAACGTACACCAATATGCCTGAATGTTAATCACCCTAAATGGCTTCCTACCACGGTATAGCTCTTCATGAGAGAACATCAATATGGTAATCAAAATCAAACAGCTATCCAAAGTCTTCTTCTTACCTAGAGTGTAAATAGAGATATTAACTATGCTAGCAGAAATCTTCCATCAATTAGAAGTGAGATAAGATGATAAATAGAAGAAAGACATAAATTTGATGTCTAGTATGCTAATGCATTAGAACAGGTAGCTTACATGATACATATCCTATACTACATGACTCTTTTGGTATAGTTAACTTAAGTAGGAAATATTTCCAATGTGCAGCACAGTAACACAGGTGGGAGAGGATGCAATCACTTGCTAGTACACTGTCCTATTGCATCCAGATTATGGGTATGGTCTGGAGCATAAATTTGAGTGTAACATGGATACTAGGGACTGCCGGAGAGGTGCTTCTAGGATATAAATTGGGAGAAAGAGAAGGAAATCAGAAGAGCTCCTCCTGCACTCATGCAGCTAATATGCCAAGAGAGAATAGGAGAGTGTTTGAACGGATAGAGAACTTGTTTGTATAGATTATTGGAAATAACAAATTTGTACGACTTTGAAGCACTTAGTGATATTGTGTTACTGTTGATGCTCTTTGTAGATACTCATGTCTTCCTTTTAGATTCTCTACATTTTGTATACACCTTGTATGTGGGATCTCCCCATCTCATTAATAAATTATAACTTCTTCAACAAAAAATTAAGAGGAAAAACACAGTGAAGCAGGCAATGTGATTTGTAGGATGTTCTAAAAGCAACCGTCATTAAGAATGTATAACTGCTTAATGTCTCAAATAATTAGAAAAAAGGACTAATTAAAAGCACAGAAAATACCTTTTTCTCTGCTTCTAGCATGGCATGATAGTTCGTTGCTGAGCGTTGCAAGGCTCTAATTGCATGATTCCTGTTCCAAAAAGACGCGAACATATATCGTACTCTCCCTGGAAGTTGAAAAGTTATGTGATTAGACAATTGATATTAAGAGTCAAGAATGTCAATATTAAATTCACTTATCTAACATGAGTTAAAATAAAGAACTTCTCTTCTTCGCAATTTGTATCTCGTTTTCACTTGAAAGAGTATTGATAGAGGAGTTAATTGTGTATGTTTTTTAGTTTGTTGTTAGCTTGAAGAATATGTGGGGCCAGCCAACAGGTAGATATTAGAGTTCTTTTTTGTTTTTCATTTTTCCCTAAAAGCTTTCAGTATTAGGTGGCAGAAAAAGAAAACTTGCATTGAGAGGTTCTTTTTTTTTATTTTTGACAAAGGTAACAGTTTTGTGTAAAAATCTTCAGCATTAAAGGCTGGGATCCCAAATTTACATCATGGAGCTACATACAGTTGAGTATACTCAACAAAACTAAACTAGATCCTACTTCATCTTACAAAGAACCTAGGATATCTATAATAGCTATAGGATCATCTACATACTCAGAACTGCACCAATAGCAAAACGTGATAATGCAATTCGTTTTAATCCGATGTAAAGGACTACTAATGCTCTCCTTCCATATGGTCCGCCAAATCACTGTTGGGACAATTCTCCATTGCTTTGGTCTGTATTGCCACTACCTTCATTGTTCCAGCTTCCTATAGCCTTTGTGGCATGGTCCAACTTATGCCCCTGAAGCTGGCAAACAAGTTCCAAAGTTGTCTAACCACCCTACAGTGAAGCAGATGGTTGATTCTATGCCTGTTTCTCACAAACAAATCATCTAGGACACATATGTATTCCCCTCTTCATGAGATTCTCCTGAGTTAGTACTGCCTCTTTTACTACCAACCAAGTAAAGATTGCCACCTTATATGGAATTTTGACTTTTCAGATCAGCTTCCAAGGCAAAAATCTGAGTTGAGTCCCATTTGATTCAGATTTTTGTAGGCAGAGCTAACTGCAAAGATACCTTTGTTGTGATGAATCAACCTGAGAGTTTCTTCTCCCTCTTTCAATCCTCCAAAATGGTTTAGGGTGCCATAAATTCAGCTAGTCTATCCACCTCCCAGTCTTGTATCATCCTTCTGTATGTTAAGTTCCATCCATGGATGGACCAAACTTCTTGCACAATGGCTTGTTGTTGCTGATTCAGCAGATAGATGTCTGGAAAGAGCTGCTTGAGGCTGCCATTTCCTAACCAGTTATCATCCCAAAACAAAATCTTCCTTCCAATGTTTACATTGAATCTATTTCTTTGAAAGAACCTATGCCACAAATCTCTAATTGATTTCCATAGGCTAATTCCATAGGCAGAAGTCACTAGGGATAGCAATGGGGTGGTGCAGGGCGGGGGCGGGTTGAGCTTAACCCGCAAAATTTTTAATCCGCACCTCCCCGCCCCGCATAACTTTTTTTTTTTTCATTTTCAATCCGCCCCGCATAGACCCACTCCACATGAACCCACCCCGCATACTTTTTTTAATATTTTCTTTTTCTAGTTAAGTTTGATACTAAAAATAAAATACATAAAAATAAATTCATTTTTCATTAAGTTGTATTAATTATAGGATAGTGACTTAAGATTTTATTTTTTAGAGGTCAATTGGAAAACATGTAAGAAATTAAATTATTTTTTATTGAACCATTTTCATTTACTATAGTAGCTTTGAAGAAATTATTTTAATAAATAATACTCTATCACTCTTATAACATGTAAAAAATTAAAATTAAATTTAAACCTACATAAAATCACATATACCCCAATCCGCATAGCCTTAAACCCGCCCCACCCCACCCCACATCCGCCCCGCCCTGCCCCATTGCCATCCCTAGGAGTCAGTTCCTTAGTTTTCCAGTAGTCTATCTTCTCGTACTTGGCCTGAATCACTCTAACCCAAAGGGCCTGCTCCTCTTCATGAAATCTCCACAACCACTTCATCATAAGGCTTTTGTTCTGTTTCTTCAAGTTTCTAATGCCTAGCCCACCTTATTTCTTTGAAAGATTTACAGTCTTCCGTTTGACCAAATGAAATGCTTTGTACTCTTTCTCTCCATTCCACAAAAAATTCCTCCTTAATGCATCAATTCTTTCCTCCACCTTAGGTGGGAGAGGAAAAATTGACATCAAATCTGTTGGCAAAGCATCTAAGACTGAGTTGATCAGAGTCAATCTTCCACCTCTAGACAAATACTGTGCTTTCCATCTGACTAATTCTGGGTTATATGGTACTTAAATTTCATTTATTATTTTTGACAATTAAGGAACTATTTTATTATCAAGTGAGCAATGAACAAAGGAAAAAAATACCTATTTGGACATTATGACCCAACTGCCATTCAGCACAGCCCAGACCCCGCTTAGTGGGATTTCACTGGGTATGTTGTTTTTGTTGTTACAGTTCAGCATAGCACCTACCAAACAAAAATAATCCTACACCACGCTATTCTCTACTCTATATAGGGTAGAAGTTATGGTGATCCAGCCAAGACTGCTGCTTATAGCTCCTCTTGAATGAATGTCTTGGATTATCTGCTTCACAATAGACTCAATGGACTGCTGCTTGTTGTTGTAAAATTTCATTTTTCTTAAAATAAAAGTAGATACTATTTTGGGTCAGTCATCATTTTCTTTATAAAAGTAGATACTATATAAAGGAAACTTGGCATGAACTTTAGACTCGCATTATTGCGCTAGGAGTCTACAAGAGTTATACAAGTCATCAGAGAATCTCCTCCTAACAAATCAGTCAATCATTCTACACCTCAACCCAAAATCAGTTTGCACGGGGCTTTCCTCAAAACAAACCAAAACTCAAAAGAACTGAAAAGCTCATTCATTATCCAACTTACCGACTCATTTAAAGGAAGAAAAAGCATATAAAATAATTGAAATTCACAAAATAGGTTGGTTTACTAACCATCAGGATTTCCTAAAGGAGGTACCCCATGACCGCCTGCACCTGTACGCAGAATTATTGTAATAGCAGGGTTAATGAATGCATGCTGGCTCCTCCTTATCTAAAAGCAAAATAACACTACCATCAATTTCCAAAATATTTCCAAGGCAACCTTCCCAAGCACCGTGACACTTGGAAATGACAATCCTGATAACATGCACCAGATAATATCATACCTCGTCAATATCTCCTAAAGGAATAACTACCTGTGAAAAGAGAAATATAAGCACGGTCACATGAGCAGCCTAGAATACACAAGCTTCAGCATTCTTGAGATAAATTTACTATATCAAAATGGCTGGGGGGAAATACAGTCTTGACTAGTTAGATCCAGGGATGGAAAGAAAAATATTAGGATATCGAACCAAGAGTATATACTAGAGAATTAGAAAAGGGATGTCTTTAGCCAGAATCAAATTTTGTTTATCAATCAGAAAAAAATTCCAACAAATTTTGAATAACATTCTCCAAAGTTCAAAATATCCACCAGTGAGGAGCAGCAGAAATATTTGTAACTAGCCTTCTGAATGGAAGTACTGCACCCAGGACAAACTAATTAGCATTGGGGAAAAAAAGACAAACAAACAAACATCCAAAGTAAATACTTGAAAAAATTCAAAGAGTAAATTCGTAAGGTTCCAATTTCCAATTTAGGGCATAGAACTTATGGTGGAACTGACCTTCATTTGCTTAGAGAATACATTTGAGTGGAAGCAAATATGCCACGAGGAGACATACATACGTCCATGATACAAAAATGACCTCTCAAGTGCACAAGAATAACTATGCTCAACAACCTGCAATTAATGGTTCCTTTAGCAATCAAGCTGAATAGTCTAGTTGTCCAACTTAGTATCCTTGCAAAACTAAGAGACCTCTATAAAACCAAATCAGCACTTGCCTCATCAGCAGGGAGATCAAAAATTGTTTGCAGTGGCCCAGGTTTCTGATGAACTACAGTAGGCCCTTCTTTATCCAAAGCAATCCTTCTACGAGTATTAGCACAGCCATTCAAACCCCTAAGACACCAGAAAGAACACGGAGAGGTAAAGACCATTATCCACCAGCTCCCAGAAATATTATCTTTTGGTGAGATAGATACGACAGAACTATAACAATTTATCATCAGTTATTTTGCTGATGGATAAATAATCTTCCACCAATCGAAAGAGTAATTTGTACTAAATAAGTCTCCTGCAACTCTCCCTTGAAAGTGAGTAATGTTCAAATTGAACATGAAAAGCATTATCTAATTATTGCAAAACAAAGAAATTAGATTACATCTCATCATCCACTTGCCAACTAATGAAATAAAGGATCAGCAAAATCATACACGCTCTTTCTTCGCCCCTTCCCCTTTTCTCACAGAAGTGTTTCACTGTTTGGTTAATTTCCCCCCTCTTCTTTATGATAATTTGTTACTCTGTGTTATTTTTTTTTTTAGTACCAACCTGTATGTTATCATTATGTGTTATCACACCCAGATTTGGCTTTTCTACGTTTGTAGTAACTGGCATCAAACCCTCAAATTCCTCCGTGATTGCATGTACCTGTCCCAAGTAAGTTGACATACTTATTCTTGTTTCTTTAATTTTTTCATTCGAGATATCACATCATAAAAACGAGATGTGTCATAAGTATATAAAGTGCGAGCCTTTTCAAAGACTTAAGAGCATGTATGGAATGGAAGATACAAGGGCATTATCTTGGAAACAACAGGTCGTCACTAGAGACTATATAATTGAGCGTCAAACTTCTCCCGCGGTGCTTTGGTCTTTTCATCTATCTCACTACTCACTAGCCTTTTGGGTTAAGTGATATTGAACGCCTTGACCTTTGCACCACAACTCAATTGCGGAAACCCATGCTAAATAGTTTGAACTTCCCATTAATGATTCGGAAGTAATCCTAAGGCTTGAAGTTCTGATTTTCATATTTTTGGAGCTAAATACATCAAATCAAGACATCTTGTGAAATCTTAGTAGCCTAATATCTGGAAAAAATCAAAGTCACAACCGGATCTAGAAAAAAACAGTTTCAGTTGCCGGAAAATTAAATCTAACCACAGGAAAGAGGTCGAAATCATTAAAAAAGGTATATGGGTATACACAGATATTTAGGCTTGACTAGAGTAATACTTTCTCTCTCATGGCTAAAATAGCATATGTTCGTTTTTTTATCCATGGTGGTTGTCCTCCACTGGCCTCTTTACCAATTGGACAATAAGAATGCTTTTCTCCATATTGACCTTTAGGGGGGGAGTTTATATGGAGCAACCACTTGGTTTTGTGGCTCAGGGAGAGTCTAGCCTGGTGTGTTGATTGCAACGGTCACTTTATTAATCTGAAATAGTCTCCTCAAACCTTGTTTGGAAAGTACAGCACAGTAATTCATGAATTTGGCGGAACTCGTAATAAGGTTGATCACTATTAGGGGTGGCAATTGGGCGGGTTGGGTCAAATTTGGGCGGGTCATAATGGGTTAAGACAACAATCGGGTCAAAACCCAACCCAACCCAAATTTGCTTGGGTCAAAACGGGTTAGGTAATGAGTTATATAACGAGTCAAGACTCAACCCAATCCAATTTTTACTAAGTTTAATTGTTTTATTTGTTCTTTTAAACTATTTTAGTACCTAATAATTTTTTTCTCTCTTTATTATGGCTATATATAACACACTAAATTGAAATAAAGTTTTAAAAAAATATTTTGACAAGATTTCTCATGAGCCAATTCGGGTTGCATATCAACCCATTTTTAATGGGTTGAGCTAATGAATGGGTGGGTTACTTAAACGGGTTGGGTTTGATTTTGCCACCCCTAATCACTATGTGTTTTATCGACATCCTGCTCCAAATCTATGTATTTATTTGGTAGTCTATGTTGACGAAATCGCTATTACTAGCAATTCAAGATGGAATCACTAATTTAAGCAACATCTCTTTCAGCATATCCGAACCAAATACCATGACAAACTGAAGTATTTTCTAGGTATTAATGTTGCTCAATCCAGATCAAGTATTGTTATTTAGCAACACAAGTATGCCTTAAACATTCTTGAGGAGATAGGAATGATGGGATGTAAACTCATTGACACTCATATAGATCCAAATGCTAAACTCACTGCTAGGACGGGGGGAACCACTTAGTGATCCTAGAAGATATAGGTGATTGATTGGTATGTTGAAATATCTCCCGATACCTAGACCTAACATTTCTTTCCTGTGAGTATTGTAAGTCAGTTTATGGATTCTCCCCTTGAAATTCATTGGGATGCAGTTGTCTGCATTATGCGATATATAAAGTCAACTCTAGGTAAGAGACTACTCTTCGAGGATTGAGGCCATGAGCAGATCGTGGGATATACAGACGTTGATCGGGTAGGATCACCTTTTGATAAACATTCTACATCCGGCTATTGTCTTTTAATATAAGGTGATTTGGTATCTTAGAAGACCAAAGAACAAAGTGTGGTTGCTCGATCTAGTGTGAGAGTAGAATATCGAGCAATGGTTGTAACAACTTGTGAGCTAGTTTGAATTAAATAATTGCTTAGAGACCTAAAATTTGGACAAATAGAACTTGTGTGTGATAACCAAGCACCCCTTCACATCGCATCAAATCTAGTATTTTATGAGAGTACTAAGCACATTGAGATTGACAGTCACTTTTTCATAGAAAAGAAGCTCCTTGGAGATATTGTTACAAAATTTGTGAAGTCAAGTGATCAGCTTGCATATATTTTCATTAAGTCCCTCAGTAATCCTCGTATTAAGTACATCTGTAACAAACTCGGTACATATGATGCGTTTGCACCAGCTTGACGGATTATAACCTAAGTTGCTCGGACTCTTCACTTTTGGTGCCACATCCGCATCGACACGATATGGGTGTGGGTGTGGGATCCATGTCCGATTTGGTCAACCGATTTTGGGTACTTTGACCAAAATCGATGCGAAAGTTTGGACAGTTTTAATGATTTCAGTAATCAATACAAAAGCTAAGGTGAAATTGAACAAAACAGAATACCTTTTATATAGAAATTTCTATGTCACTTCTTTTCCTTTAGTCTCCTTCTAAAATTCTCCGCAAGTTCTCCACATAATATCTCATAATTTAGGTTTTATCACTCTATTTTTAGACATTTTAATTATTTTTAAGTGAATCCCCACACCCGTAGGCCGTATCCATACATGGATCCATATCCCCAAATCTTAAAAATTAGATCATGAAGGATCCGACTTCTAGATCCGCACCCGTATCGGATACCCACACACAAGTCCGAGCAACTTAGATATAACAATGTAGATACACAATTCAATAATATTTTCTCCTATGTTTCTCACTATGTTTCTCACAGCTTAACCATACAAGCTCTGTAGAACATAACTCAGGGAATTGAAAATATCCTCTTAGAAACATTCAAGTCATTTCAGAATTGTGACATACTGACATCTACAATTTCTTTAGAGCCTCTTATCAAAAAATATTTATCTTTTAGAGCCCAAGGGAAATGACACACAAACCATACTACCTCAGTACCTACATTGAAGCTCAGCTAAAGCAAGGAGCTTAACTTATACTACATCTAGCTTTTGGGTTTGAATGTGCCTAAAGCGCGCCATTAATAACACAGATTTATAGTATGCACAAACACCAAGTTTCTAAGTTCACACTTATTCTCAAGTCACATGCCCTATAATAACTCCTGCTAAACTAGGGTCATACCCAAGATTCCTTCTGGCATAACTCAGCAAAACGCAAAACTTCACTGCAGGATCATTTGCAGCATTCCCAACCATTAGGAGACTTTACAAGGGGGAAAGGAAAAGGGAAGAAAAGTTTCACTCAACTACTATGTAACATTACACATAAACAACTTTGTAAGTAATCCAATCACAGAATTCCTTATAGCACATAAATCCAACATCTTTGTAAGATTCCTTATAGCATATATCTTTGTAAGATAGATTACTTACTCCTTCGGAAGGATGACAACTTTGCAAGGATTGCAAGGTTATTCCGAGTGAAGATATTACTATACAACATAGGCTTTTGGTGATGGACTTGGAGATAAGAAGGATAGAAGGAAGAAACTTTTTATGATCGACCGAGGATTAGATGGGGTGACTTGACTCCTACCCTTTCAGAGAAAGCAGCTCCAGAGATACTAGGGGTATTAAGAGGGATCTTTGGTGGTGGAATGGAGGAGTTCAAGGCAAAGAAGGTTGCCTATATGAAGTGGTTGGAGTGTGTGGATGCTTAGGGATATATATAAGACGACGAAGACAGAAGCAAAGTTGGCAATCACGGATGCTAAGACGACAACTTTTGAACGCTTATACGTTGAGCTAGGGGACAAAGGTGGGGATCAGAGATTGTATAGGCTCGTGAAAGCAAGAGAGAAAAGCTTGCGACCTTGGATCAAGTGAAGTGCATCAAGGATGAGGAAGACAAGGTGTTGGTAGACGAGACCTCCATTAAGCAAAAATGGCAAGCTTACTTCCACGAACTCTAAAACAAAAAAAGGGGGACAGAGACATTGTGTTGGGTGAATTGGCGCACTCTAAAAGTCTTCGGGATTTTGGGTATTGTAGGTGTTTTAGGATTGAGGGAGAAAATAATCCTTAATGTATAGGTAATGCTTTATTTTGGTCCTTAATGTACAACAAATGTGTTCATTTTAGTCCTTCATATATTTCACTTGATTGAAATGACGACCCTTACTGAATGAAAAAAGGTGTTCACTTTGGTCCTTTACCCTAAACCTAATACACTTATTAAAAAAAGTGTTAAATTTTACTATAGACTCTACGTGGCTAACAAACCATTGTCTATTTTGTTAGCTCCAAAGAAAGAACTCCATAAAATCTAACACCATTTTCTCCAACAAAATTTACGATTTTCTTTTTTCTAAAATATTACTCCACTAACCTAATACCCATTTCAGCTTTAAGCAAGAGAAAATAACAGATTTTGTAAGAGAAAGTAAAGAAAATAGTGTTAGATTTCATGGATTTTTTTGATGGAGCTAACAAAGAAGACAACAATAACGAATTTTGTTAGCCATGTGAGGTCCACAGTTGAATTTAACATTTTCTTTTGATAATTCTATTAAGTTTAGGGTAAAGGACCAAAATGAACATCTTTTGTTATACATTAAGGATCATTTCAATCCAATAAAATATATTAAGGACTAAATGATCACATTTATTATACATTAAGGACCATTTCAATTAAGTGAAATACATCAAGGACCAAAATAAAGCATTACTCATACTTTAAGGACCATTTTGGTCATTTTCTCTTGTTGAGGAGGTGAGACGTGCTATGAGTAGGATGAGCAGGGGAAGAGTGACCGGACCCGATGAGATTTCGATTGAATTTGGAAGAGAACTAATAAGGCAGGTATGGAGTGGTTGACTAGATTATTTAATGCTATTTTTAAGACAACTAAAATGGCAAGCGAATGGAGGTGGAGTACAATGGTTCCATTGTACAAGAACAAAGGTGATATCCAAATCTTTAACAGTTATAGGGTATCAAAACCACACTATGAAGGTCTGGGAGCGAGTGGTGGAGATGAGGGTGAGGAGAGGGTGTCCATTTTAGAGAATCAATTCGGATTCATGTCAGGCGACTGACTATTGAAGCAATCTATCTTGTGCGGAGACTGATGGAGAAATATAGGGAAAGAAGGAGGGACCTACATATGATGTTCATTGATCTTGAGAAGGCTTATGACAAAGTTCTGAGGGATGTCCTCTAGAGGTGTCTGGAGGCTAAAGGTGTCCCGATGATTTATATTAGGCAATAAGGGACATGCATGATGGAGCCAAAACTCGGGTTAGAATGGTGGGAAGAGACTAGGAGCACTTCCCTGTTGAGATGTGGCTACATCAAGAATCAGTGTTGAGCCCTTTTCTATTTGCCTTGGTGATGGATGAGCTGACGCGGTCTATTTAGGAGGAGATTCCATGGTGTATGTTATTTGCGCATGACATAGTACAGATTGATGAGACATTTTACAGATTTAATGATAGGTTTGAGGTTTGGAGACAAACTCTGGAGTCCAAAGGGTTCAAATTGAGTAGGACCAAAACAAAATATTTGGAGTGCAAATTCAGTCTTGTGTTGGATGAAGCAGGGGTGGAAGTGAGGCTTGTCTCTCAGACTATTCCCAAGATAGAAAGCTTCAAATATCTTGGTTCGTCGTCCAGAGTAGCACATGAATGATGATGTCACACATCACACTGGGGCAACATAGATGAAATGGGACTTACCTTTAGAGTATTGTGTGATAAGAAGGTACCACCTAAACTTAAAAGCAAGTTATACAAAGTGATGATTAGATCGTCCTTGTTGTAAGGGGTGGAGTGTTGGCCAGTCGAAAACTTACATGTTCCAAAGATGCATGTTACAGAGATGAGGATGTTAAGATGGATGTGTGGGCGTACTAGGATTGACAAGATTAGGAATGAGGTTATTCAGGATAAGGTAGGAGTGGCCTTTGTGACAGAAAAAATGAGGGAAATGAGATTGAGATGGTTTGGGCATATGCAGAGAAGGTGCACCAACGCCCCAGTGAGGAGATGCGAGAGGTTGGATGTAGGGGGCACGCGGACGGGTAAGGGTAGGTCGAAAAAAGTATTGGAGAGAGGTGATTAGACTAGAGATGGTGAAACTTCATATTACCGAGGACATGACTTTAGATAAGAAGGAGTAGATGTCGTGTATTGAGGTAAAAGGCTAGTAGGGTTAGAGTGTTGCCTTGCCTTGTGAAGGTTTAGGGCCTGTCATAGGACTAGTCGTACCACTATAGTTGTCTTGTTATTGATTTCTAATTATCACATTATTTTGTTGTTATAGTTTTCTCTTGCAGACTTTACATTGCTTTTCTTTTTAGCTGCTATGCTTTCTGTATTGATTTCTTCTTCTTGTACTTGGGTTTGATACACTTGAGCCGATGGTCTTTTTAAAACAACCTCTCTACCTCCACAAGGTAGTAGTAAGGTCTACGTATACTTACCCTCTCAGACCCCATTTTGTGGGATTTCACTGGGTATGTTGATGATGAGGGTAAAGATATGATACTTGGGCCTAACTCAATCCTAAAAGCTAGCTCATGAGGGGAGGATTGTCTAAGTTCATACAAGGAGACCGCCAGTGCACTCCCCAACTTATGTGGGACTTTATCCACTCTAACATTCCCTTCACGCCCAAGCCCAACTGGAGCATGGATTGGGAGCCCAAACAGGGACGAACCTAATTTTGATACCATGTAAAGATAGGGCACCTGGGCCTAATTCAACCCCAAAAGTTAGCTCATGAGGGGAGGATTGTCCAAGTCCATACAAGAAGACCACCAGTCCATTCCCCAACTAATGTAAGACTTATATCCACTCTAACAATGACGACAACAATCTCAACATCAACTCATCTTGATATAGTAGGTACATTTGAGAGGCAGAGAATGCATGGACCAAGTTCATCAAAAAAAGAGAATGCATGAACCAAGAAAGGGAGCCTAATAAACTAAAATGAATATTATCAGGTTAAGCATTTTAGTAAATAGCATTAGTCCCATGCAAAATGGTTGACATTCAAACAGGGAGAAATGTAAGGCCCCAAAAAGAAGACAACGCCCTACCTTGATGAATTGATATTGAGTTTTACTGTTTTAATGTGAAGACAAACCTGGAAAAGAAACGGGCATGATTTAGTTTCATAAGGATAGAACTTTATGGCATCAAGCAAAACCATGATGCATTATTCCAAAAGAAAAAGGAAAAGAAGAAGATGAAATAATCAATAGATACCTGCCCTGATGCGCTGTTCAATGTATGCCAAACAGCACCTGTCTGACCTTCATTTTCAACAGGTACAGTCACTGAACCAAGAACAGCACTTTTCCAAATTATGTCCCAATCATATATTGTCACATTTATCTGCCGAACAATCAAGCACAATTGAGAATTATTCTAAAGAAAATGACCAAGAACACCAAAATTCATGTAGCCACAATTTAATGTAATAAATGACTTAGAGCACTACCTCCAAAGAGTATTACAGAAACACAATATAGCACTTGTGCTTCATTTGACAAGATCTGTTGAATAGCTTACCTCTGCTGGCAGCTCATCAACAGAAAAGTTGAACTCCTCCCCCCACATAGGATTTCTTGAGCCAGGGATCATTGAACTACAACAGGTACAAGAGTACACATTGTTAACCAGATGCAACAATACATGCTGAATATATGCTTTTGTATAAGAACTTAACCATTCCTCATCACCCCAAGTGTACGCTTGCATACACACGCGCACACACATATCTCAAGCCTAGTCAACATAACTGTCTCTCCCTCTCCCCATCCCCCACCCCCAGCTGGAGCCCTCTGCTTCTGATGATGAATTTAAAGACAAATCTTAGATTGTACCCATTGTTCACAAATCAACTGACTGAGAATAGAACGTATGCTCTCAGCTGATCAGAGAAACTGTGACTGACTTTCAACTGTTACTACAGAGTACATGAAGTAAAACACCATCTTAAAACCAAACCAACCACCAATGTAAGATATTGTCCATTTTCTCAAAACATAAAGTTCAAAGCAACTTTATCTCATTTTAACAATATTTTCATAGTCATCATTTTATATAAAAAAAAACTGGAAGATGATGAAAAACAGAAGAAGATCATCGTACCAGAAAGAAGCAAATTTAGCACTAACTTTCAAAAATAGGAAAGGACTAAGATGTAATAAGGTTCTCAAGTTGATTTTCAAGTTAAAATAAAATTCATAAATGCTTGTTTAAGTGAACTTTAATAGCAACTGGAAGGGACATTCAATTTACAAATATGTAATTGCACAAGAAAATCATCACACTTCCTCTTCAATGATGCAACTAGGTTTCAGTCACATCAACTAGGAGACATCTATTTATATGACTGGCCATCCAAGATAACAGGATAACAAAAATAGATAAGAGTCACCTAAATCTTTTTTGTGTGCCACAAGTGATGATTGCATATGGATCTGATGTGCCATTCAAATTAGCAGCAATTAGATTTTTAGCAGCTAACAGTTCAACCTGGAATATAGGAGAAACACTAGTCAAGTATGAATTCCTAAAATACCTATTACATGCATTTAAAATCCCAACACATGAGTCAATTCAATGAATTACATTGGTAAGTAATGGCAATAGAGTACAATACACCGCAATTAGAGATAAGAATGATAGCATATTGCATGAGCATCAAGTTCAGAAATATACCTTGATTATATATGCAGAATTAGTTGGAGGGTCTCCTTTTAACTGGCATATCTACAAAATAAGTGCACAACTACATGTCAAACAAGTCAAAATAACTCAATGTAAATGGATAATATGTTTATAACCACATGTTCCAAGAGAAGAATGGAAACAAAAGCACCAAAAAAAAAAAAAAGTCAACAACCTAAACAAATGACTATCTAATCTTATCCAGTTAAAAAAACCCATCAAGGTTTATAATTCTCAAAGTCAAATCAAAGGGATTTCTTTTCTAGAAACTTCCTTAAAGTGAGAGATTCCTGTTAACCAGGCCTCCTGATAAACATTCTAAAGTAAACATAACCTACATTAATGTTAAATTATCAGCCCATTACCCAGTAACCTGTATCCAAGAGATGAGTGGCATTATTACTGATAATTTTGACAATATCTTTTCCATAAAAAATTCTTCAGTTCCAAATTGAATTTCTTATTTTAACTTGGCACATATATTACACTAGGATATCACAGATTTTTATTATGTTAAGCAAGTGAACATGTGGACACCACTAATTACTTTCTGGTCTTTGTGGATTAGAAAGGTAAGGCATTCACAACTGTTCACCACTATGGTGGAATATATTACCAAGACCTTCTCATGTTGTTTAACTTATTTACTCTCTAGGTAGTCAACATCAGCCTTCTTTAACTTAGGCTTCTCTAATTATCTTTTCGAAGGTTTTTGACTAGTACTGTTTTCCCATTAGTTCTTCTTTTTTTTAACTTAATGACTTCACATGTTTACCCTGGAGTTTTAAATTGACAATTTCTATTTTATTTTATTTTTATAAAGTCAATCTTTATTTAAAGATAATTCAATCATTTTCAACGTTAAACTGAATAAATTAAGCCAACCTAGGTAATGCGTTATTTGCAGATGACATTGTTTTGATCGAGGAGACTCACGGCAAAGTCAACGATGGATTGGAGGTGTGGAGACAGACTTTGGAGTCTAAAAGGTTCAGGCTGAGAAGGACCAAAAAACAGTATTTGGAGTGTAAATTTAGTGATTAGATGCTTGAGACAGTCGTAAAAGTGAGACTTGATACTCAAGTTATCCCCAAGAGTGAAGATTTAATTATTTGAGGACTAAGATCCAAGGATATGGGTTGATCCATAGTGATGTCACACACTGTATTGGTACAACTAGAATGAAATGGAGGCTTGCATCTGGTGTCTTGGATGACATGAAAATACCACCAAAACTTAAAGGTAAGTTTTATAGAGTGGTGGTTAGACCGCCTTGTTGTATGGGATAGAGTGCTAGCCAGTCAAGAACTCCTATAGAACTCCTATATTCAGAAGATGCGAGTGGCAGAAATGAGGATGTTGAGATGGATGTGTGGGCATACTAGGAGCGACAAAATTAGGAATGAGTATATCCAGGACAAAGTGGGAGTGGCCTCCGTGGTGGACAAGATGAGGGAAGGGAGATTGAGATTGTTTGGCCATGTGAAGAGATGTAGGATGCCCCAGTAAGGAGGTGCGAGAGGTTGGAGATAGTAGGGTCAATGAGAGGCAGAGCTAGGTTGAAGAAGTATTAGGGAGAGGTGATTAGGTAGGACATAGTGCATCTTCAACATACCGAGGACATGACATAGATAAGAGGCTATGGAAGTCGTGTACTAGGGTAGAAGGTTGGTAGGTAGTGGAGGGTTGTTTTTGCTTTATGAGGGTTTAGGCTTGTTGGTGTTTTGTCAATTGTACTCGTCGTATTATTGCAGTTCTTGCTTTTGATATCTATCATCATCTGTTGTTTACTGTGTTTTGATTATCACACTATTTTGTTGTTCTTGTTCTTTTCTTGTAAGTTTTGCACTGCTTCCTTTGTCAGTTGCTATGTTTTCTTTGGGTTTGTTGCTGTTGAGTTGAGGATCTTGCGGAAACAACCTCTCTACCTCCACGAGGTAGTGGTAAGGTATGCGTATATTTTATCCTCCCCAGACTCCACCCGTGGGATTTCACTGGGTGTGTTGTTGTTGTTGTTGCTTAGCCGAGTTCTTGTATTTACTAACTCTTAAAAGAAGCGTGTTCAAACATATTAATCAGCTGAGAAGTTTAGAACTCCAAAAAACTGCTGCCAGGTACTTTAAATCTTACTAGTTAGTTTTT
This sequence comes from Solanum piurae, assembly GCA_029582685.1. Taxonomy (NCBI): domain Eukaryota; kingdom Viridiplantae; phylum Streptophyta; class Magnoliopsida; order Solanales; family Solanaceae; genus Solanum; species Solanum piurae. The sequence goes on along the minus strand of JAJOOO010003092.1, from coordinate 34,625 downwards.
TCACAATAACCAAGTGTATACTCCTTATTTCGAATTGAGGGTTTTGTTTCAAGTTGGATTCTTCAAAGTAATGTCAACTCTCTTGAAATGGAACATTCACGTTATACATATACCATCAGAAAATAAAATTTGACCCCACATTTTACATTTCCCAAAATCAAAAGAAATCAAAATATTGCTAAGTACAAAATGGGTCCACTAGCTTAAGCTAACATATATTTAAGTTCAAATACAATAGGCTGCACTAAAAATAGTGCTTGGCCTAAAAAACTTCTCTGAAGAAGGTTTAAAAGAACAAAAGACATCTCTTTGCGAATAAAACAATTTTCTTTTCCCAAAGAATTTATTTTTTCTGAATAATACAAACCACCCTTTTGTTTTGAGCAAGCCTGAACCAAACCAAACTTATTCCAGTTAGCCGACAATTACTTTAATTTTTTTTTATAGTATTTTAGTTTTTCTTTGAATTTACATGTTCTCTTCTCTGTTATCATGCTTCAAATCCCAACCATGGCTCCTTTCATGCACATTATTCGTGACACTACTGAAAACCTTATATGGTGAAACTGAAATTAATAATATGTGGAGAGTCTGATCCAGAAACATCTAATCAGACATGTAGTGCAAACACATTCCAATAAAAGACTTCTCTAAAATTTATTTTAAAATCTTCCCTAAAACACCGTCCCAAGTGCAACCACCATCCGAATTTTCATCTTAAAAAAGTTTGGAGTCCCTAAGTGACACACTGATCAGATAAAAATAAAAACAATCTTGCAACAACACCCAAACATTTGAAACAAAGAGAATAACCTTACACATCCAATCAATCAACTATGCCTCATACCCAAATTATTTCACAATGAAATTAATTTGATTAACCAACTTATTACATGAAGAAAAAATAAAGGGACTCATCTGAAGATTGTCAACTCATCCATAAAAATTTCTACCTTTTTATATTCATTTTTCCTTCATGGAAGAATAACACTGAATTAACTATATTATTACTGTATAGATGTGCATCCCATCCTCATCAGTTCATTGACACCGTTGCCTTTAATTGAGTTTACTGTTTTGCCAACATCCAGCTGCTAATAGGGAAGGAAATGCTATCATTATTTTTGTTTCAGCAAAAAAAAATAGGTTAATTGTGGTAGGCTACAACATAAACCTAATAGATCAAAAATTATATAATTTGTCACACTTCATTTATCATTATATTCCATGTCCACATAATGCCACAGCATATTGTTAGGTTTCTGAAATATTTAGGCGTATGGCTCTGATTATATACTACAACTATAACTCTACTACTACTACTATGCCTCAATCATAAACCAGTTAAAACAAAATTTCTCATAAGACACGTCATTTCACACATTTTAGCATTTAGTAGGAGTCTGAGTGACCACCAACCACAATTCCCTTCTTAGCAGCAATGTTTTTCTGAAACTTCCCTTCCAAGGCAGCAATTTCAACTAGAATATAAACAAATATAACATTTAAAGAAGTAATGGCTCCTTATTAATGCAGCTGTATTTCCTGATTCTTGGCATATTTTTCATTACCAAGATCAGTAAGCAATGGCTCTTTATTAAGAAAGAAAAGAAACAAACAAACAAAAACCAAAGTGAATTTGCCCTTCTTCTCTTATAATATACTATCACTACTACTAGTACTATGCCTCAATCATAAGCCATTTAAACCAGACTTATCATAAAACACGTCATATTTCACACATCTTGGCATTTAGTAGGAGCCTGAGTGATCACCAACCACAATTCACTAGCCTAACCCCTACGAGGCAGCAATTTTGACTAGAATATAACAAATATTATATTTAAAGAAGTTAGTCGAGCAGTATTGCAATTGTATTTCCTGATTCTTGGCATCTTTTCATAACCACAATACTCAAGTAAGCAATGGCTCTAAAGTAGGAAACAAACAAACAAACAAAAACTGAAGTGAATTCGGCCTTATCCTACCTAATGTAATACATAAGGAGGCAAAGTTCTGCATTTTCAAAAGAGCAACTTAATTAGAAATACTTTACTTCACTTCTAAAACCAGCAACTTCAAAAGGAAAACCTTCCCGATTCAGTAATCAGTATTACTACGATATCAATGCAGCATGATTCTTCACCTTTTTTATGTCATTGCTATCACGCAATAACAAAGTCCCTTTCTATCACTTTAAAAGAGTTTCATGTAACTAACTGATACGGAACCATTACAGTAATCCCACAAAAGAAATCACATTCGATTAAATAACTTGTTAAATGCACCATAAAAAAAACAAAGCAAAATGCTTCTAAATTAGCCCCAAAATCCCATCATCAATGCCCAATTTTTTTGAGTAACCTATAAATTCACAAGGGCCAGTCGCGAACAGTTCAATACTCCATTCCACTTAAATAGTAAGTTTTTGTCTGCTAAGGATTCGAACCCGTAACATCCCTCTAAGCCACACCATCACTATACCACCAGTGAATAGATCAAATCCAATAACAACACGCGGTTACAAAAATTCTCTTCATACACATTTCTTCAACAATTTCAAAAGCAAGAACAGAAATTCAGAATAACCAAAAAAAAAAACAGAAATTCACAATACCTTTTCTTTATCATTGACGACACCAGAATCATCATCGACGGCGACACGACCACCAGCGTTAGCATCGCCGCCGACTGCAAAGAACCAGTAAGAAATGATGACGAATGCGGTGGCGGCGACGGTGACTTTCACCTCCCACCACGACGGCACCAGTACTTCCAACGCCGTCTCCACAATCATCTGTAAGAAAAATACCAAAAAAATGTACAAATATATAGTTGAAAATGCTGTATCAAACCAAAATATTCAAGATTTCCAAGCACACAAACATTCCTATTGTATATATACACACAGTAAGTGTGTGAGTGCGTGAAATAGAAGAGTCAATGCCAATTGTCAAAGAAAGGATGATGATGATGATGAAGAAGAAAAAATGAAGAGTTCTAAATTAGCCATTGTTGAAAGTTTATTATTAGTAGCGTGGAAAGACAATTAAATAGTTGGTAGTTCAATGACAATTTTGCCCTTTTCTGTAATGTTTGATTGGTTGGGTTTTTGAATTTGGCTGTGTTCGGTTCGATTTTATATATTATTGGTTTTCAATTTTTAAATACGCTAAATCATTAATCAAATCAATAAGATATCTTTTATCGGTTTTCGATTTAACCAGTAAGAATATGCTTATAAAATGAATATACGACTTCTCCAATAATTTGACGCTACAAGACAACGATGTAACTTTACAAATGTACATAAAATAGAAACAATAATAACTAACATAATTTTTTTTTTATGTAAATGTAACACAAAGAGAAATTAAGAGGAATATAATTTTTACTTTAGGTTTTAACTTTTGTATAATGTGAAGTTGTGAATTCAAAGTTACTATGTAATGTGAATTGAAGGCTTAAGGCAACTTCAAAGTTAGTGTGTAATGTGAATTGAAGGCTTAAGGGCAAAGGCAGTAAGTAGTAGGGTATTGAAATTAATATTTAATATTTATGTACGGGTAAAATAGTAAATTATTGTAATCTTAATGGGTTATCGCCTATCGGTTAGCTCAATATTAAAAATTCAAAACTCATAACCTGATAACTTTTTTTAATAAAACCATTAAAAAAAACATTAATTCAATATGAATGAATCAATAATACTTTTTTCGATTGGATTCGATTTTTGGACACCCCTATTTTGAATTTGAATCAGAGTTGAGTAGTAGGGGTATTTTGGGGCTTAGAGGATTTATAGAAAAGTTGGAACTCAAAGTAGAAAAGTTTTATCCTTTTTCTTTTTTCCTTAAAAAGCCGTCCACGTGAGTTTTGGTGGAATTTATACTAGCTTTTGCTCTTGTGGGGAAAAAAAGTAGTTTATACTTTCTCCGTTTAAAAAATAATAACATTCTTTCCTTTTTAGTCTGTTTCAAAAAGAATGACCTCTTTCCTTTTTTGATAACATTTTAATTTTAGTTTTCCACGTGTCTATTTAAAGCCACAAGATTGAAGGACAATTTAGTACATTTGATATAACTTTAATTTAGGACCACAAGATTCAAAGTCTTCTTTACACGACCTTCTAGTTTGTGATAAAGTTTTCAACCAAAAGAAAAATGGCTTAATGGGGCTTAGTATAATTGTTACATGGGTAACTGAATTTGGTGTAATTATATTGTCTGACATGTTTAGTTGGTCATATAATTATTTGATATGATAATTAGGTATAACTGGTAAGGGATAATTACACTCTCCAATTCTCAGGGAGGAGTCATGAATTGTTGATAATTACATGGTGTAATTACAAGCTAATTACTTTTAAAAAAATTTATTTTTAGTTCTATTATTTAAAACATAATAATTTATTATTCGATTTTTTTTTTTTTTAATATTATTTATATTTCATTTCCTTCTTATTCTCCACCTTTACTTTTTGTGATTACATGTGATTTTTCGTATTATTTTATTTTATTTTCCATGTTTACTTTTTCTCTTAGCATAATTTTTTTAGTATTCTAATTTTTAAATTGAAGGAAAATTCATTGTTAAATAAGGTTATAGATTTATGTTTTTCATTTCTTTTAAATCACATTTATATGCATTATGTTGAAATTTGACATAAGAGTGTATTGCGTTTAATTTCTTTTCGAATTTATAACTTATGTTGCATTTTCATTTGTTTTAACTTACCTTATTTGCTGAGCATTTGACTTTCTTGTACCATTCATTATAAGTAGACTTCAATTAATAAAGGAGGCGAGAATAGTAGTAACCGATTTAGTAGTAGTACTCTTGTCGTCCAAGTGTATAATTTTCATAGTTCTTGAATAAAGTCTCCAACATTACTCCAACTTTCAATATTCATAGTAAGTTAATGCTTTCTTTTAATCTCTATTCTTGTTACTTCTTTTTAGTATGAATAGCTAAAATATGTACTATAAGTTATGAAATTCACTGTATTGTACGTGTAGTTCATAAAGTTTGTGTAACTGCATATTATTAGAGTTGTTAGATATCAAACTTATTTTCTTAATTAATTTAAAAGATTAGTGATTGTAAACATCATCTAACGTCATAATATCTTAATCTACATACTCAGAAGTCAGAAGAGCGGGTTAGGATTCATATGTAGGATTAATTCATAGTTGTGAAAGCATCATATGTAGATATTTTGTGTGCATATTCGTAAGTTTATGTAGTTGCATGATTACCGCGCGCGTAGCGAAAGGAATCCATTGTGGGAACACAATCTTAGTAATTTAATCACATAAGTTTACTTTTTGTTTTATTAGTTTAATTTACTACAATCAATCTCTACAACTTACGAATTAGAAATCTATTATAAGTTGAGAAGTCATACCGATGTGTAACCGTGAAGGACTTCTACCATAAGTATTTTTTATGGATCGACCTCAACCTAGTTAGGATACTATCATTGCATACGATCATATTATATCAAAAGTGAGGTGTATCTTGAGCGTATAAAAAAATTGACATCATTGCAGAGATATACCCTTTGCTCATGAACAAAGAGTTGTGCATGAAATTTATGTTACAAACTAGAAGAAGATGAATTTGCCAAAAGAGACCAACATGGGTTGTGGTGCACTGGTGGGAATGCTTCACCCTTAACCAGAGGTCTCGGGTTCGAGCCCTGGGTCTCGCGAAAATCCTATTGGGAGCTGAAAACACCATTAATAGAGGTTGAAAGTATACAGAATTACAGAGAGAAGAACAAAGTAGAAGAGAAGAGAAGAGATTACATTGAAAAGTTAGCATTTACATTGTAGTTCAATATCTATTTATAGACTATTGCATTGTAACTACTTTCTTAACTAACTATAGAAGCTTCTAGAACTTTCCTAACAACTTTAATTGACTCGCACCATACAGCTTGTTCAATCACCTAAGCTGATCAACACTCCCCCTTAAGCTTTATGGTTGAAACACATTCTTCATTCCAAATTTGCTCAACAAGATGGTGTGTAGTATCTTGCCCAGACTTTTAGTTAGTAGATCAGCCAGTTGATCCTTAGTGTTTATGTGTTGAGTTTTCAGCATGCCTTGGCAGATTCTTTCTCTAACAAAATGACAATCAATGTCAAAGTGTTTTGTTCTCTCATGAAAGATTGGGTTAGCTGCAATCTGGATGACTGCCTTGCTATCACAAATCATATTTACTGGTGTGGTTATCTCGATCCCCAACTCTTTGTATAATCCTATCAACCAAGTTATTCCAGTTATACATGCTGCCATGCTCCTGAACTCAGTTTCAGCTGAGCTCCTTGAAACTGTCTCATGTTTCTTTGATTTCCAAGAAATAAGTCCTTCTCTAAATTTAACCAAGTATCATGTAACTGATCTCCTAGTTTCCATACATGCTCCCTAGTCAGAGTCACAGTAAGCTGTAAGTTTAGAAGTGTCTCCTGCAGCCATTAACAAACCTAATCCAGGTGCTTCTTTTATGTATCTAACTACTCTAAGAGTTGCATTCCGGTGTGACTGTTTAGGACAATGCATGAATTGACTCAAGACTTGTACTGAGAATGAAATATCTGGTCTTGTCATAGTGAGATATAAGAGCCTTCCTACCAGTCTTTGATATTTTGTAGTGTATGTTAATATGTTGTCTCCTTCAACTATCCCTTCATTGATATGCTCATCATATTGAACTGATGTGAGCTTTTGATTCATCTCTAAAAGTGTACAAGCTGGTTTTACTCCCTGTAGGCCAGACTCAGATATCAATTCTAATGCATACTTTCTTTGTGACATGAGTATGCCTTTGTTGGACCTGGAGAACTCAATTCCCAAAAAGAACTTTAACTCTCCCAAATCTTTCATTTTGAATTTTTTCTGAATATCCAGTCTAGTGTTACATAAGAGTTGTTGATTGTTCCCAGTTATAAGCAGATCATCTACATAGACCAATCCGCAACAATGTCATTTTCAGTGTGCTTAGTATACAATGAATAGTCATAATGACTCTGCTTGAACCCTATATCTACCAAGGCTTCTGTTAGCTTCATATTTCATTGCCTTGGTGCCTGCTTAAGTCCATATAAGGACTTATGTAGTTTGCAGACCTTGTGAGTCTCCCCCTGTCTAGCAAACCCACTAGGAATAACTACATAGAACTCCTCAAGAAGATCACCATTGAGGAAGGCATTATGAACATCCATCTGATAGATATACCAACCTTTAGATGCTGCAAGAGCCACAATAGATCTAACAGTCACCATTTTGGCAACATGACTGAAAGTTTCTCCATAGTTAAGACCTTCCTTCTAACTGAACCCCTGTGCAACCAATCGTTCTTTAAATCTTTCCACAGCTTCTGAGGAAAGGTATTTGATTTTGTAAATTCACCTACACCCAATAGGCCTCTTGCCAGGTGGTAAATCCACAATAGTTCATGTGTGATTGCTTTCTAATGCATCAATCTCCAACTGCATTGTCTTGACCCAAGCAGGATCAGCAGCAGCCTGATGAAAAGATACAGGCTCACACAGAGCTGAGTATGCTTGAAGGACATGTTGGTAGGACTGAGATAAATGTGAATATGAAAGCTGATCAACAATAGGATAGGAACATGTATTGTCTTTGGGTTGAGTAACAAAATTTTGCAGCCATAAATGAGGCTTGTTGTTTCTATTAGATTTTCTAGTGGGAACATGTAGAGCAATCAGTGGTGACTGAACTGGAGATATTGGACAAGGATCAACAGTGACAGAACTATCAGTTGGTGGGACACAATCATCAGCTGGTGAGACACATACAGTGTTATCAGGGGGCACCAGTAGGTCCAGGACTTGAAATATAGGATTGGATGATTCTTGTACATGCTTGAAAGGAAATATGTGTTCTTGAAATACCACATGTCTGCTTACAAAAAAGGAATGAGCATGGAGATCAAATAATATATAGCCTTTTTGTGTTGAAGAATACCCCATAAACACAGTAGAGATGGCTCTAGAGGAGAACTTGTCCAATACTCTAGGACATGCAACAGAACAAAGACACCCAAACGCCCTTAGATGAGACAAGGAAGGAGGATGCCTATATAATTTCTCATATGGAGACTGAAACCCAAGTAACCTTGAAGGAAGCCTGTTCAAAATATAGACAGCAGTAGAAACACACTCACCCCAATACCTGAGGGGGATAGCAGCCTGAAATCTGATGGACCTAGTTATATTCAGAATGGTCCTGTGTTTCCTCTCAACTACCCCATTCTGTTGAGGGGTATACACAGTGGCGGACCCAGGATTTTTGTTCAGGGGGTTCAAAAAATAAAAGTATAAACGTGTAAATAAGCCTTTAGAAATGGGAACCTTTTGGGTTCAAAACCCCACTTTTAGCACGTTTTTTAAAGTAAAAAAACACTAAAAAAAATGAAAAACAGAACTGAAAAAGAAAAAGAAAATAAAAAAATAACTGAAACTAAAAAATAAAAAATAAAACGCTTTCACTGGGATTCGAACCACGAACGCACAACTTAATTTTAGAGGGACTTACCACTGCGCCATCAATATCTCTTTGTTATTGAGGGGTTCAAAATATATATATCTACAGAAATATAGAAAATTTACTTTATATATACAGTGTAATTTTTTGCCGAGTGGGTTCGGGTGAACCCCTTGAAGACCACGTGGATCCGCCCCTGGGTATACACACACGAGGATTAGTGGGCAATGCCAAGTTCACTTAGTAAGGCCTGAAAGTTGTGACTCAAGAACTCAGAGCCATTGTCTGTTCTCAAAGTTTTAACACTCGTTGAGAACACATTTTTAACTTGAGTATGGAACTTTTTAAGGACAACTATGGTGTCAGCTTTGGATTTTATCAAAAAAATCCAAGTATATCTACTAAAGTCATCAACAACTGTAACAAATAACTTTTTTCCATTATAAGTGGGAACTCTGTAAGGTCCCCATATATCACAGTGCAACAATTCAAAAACAGAACTGGACATAGTAATTCTTAAAGGAAATGGAAGCTTTAATTTGTGTGCTTAGCAACAGGACACACTGTGCAATGAGAATGATCTTTTTCTCCTAAAGACCTAAGAAACTCATGTCTCTTTATTATGTCAAGAGGTGCATGTCCTAACCTCTTGTGCCATACATCAACTGAGTCAGAAGTAACAGGTACATCAGTTGACTTAGTAACATTCTTTACAGAGTTTGTTTCACTAGGACTCCTATTACTATTCACCAGCTTCTTTGGAGCTTGAGTTGGTTCACCTTTTAGTATGTAGAGTCCATATTGTTCCTTACCAATCCCCTTCACCTGACCATTTGAGAGATCCTGAAACACACAGAAGTAAGGAAAGAATGCTACTATGCAATTAAGCTCCTTAGTGATCTTGGACACTGATAGTAAGTTAACTCTGAAGTCAGGCAGGTATAATACGTTTGATACAGGCTGGTTTGTAAACAGACATGTGCTACCAATGTGAGAGACAACAGTAGTGTTACCATTAGGTAGATAAACCTTATTTTGTGCATCAGTAATAGATACAGTACTAGTGTCTAATGTGTCAAAATTTGAGGTGATGTGATGAGTAGCTCCAGTGTCTACTACCCATTCTCCTGCATCATATGAACACAAAAGATCGAGCAGAAGTATGTATACATGCATCTACAGAGGCCACCTTGGCATAAGATTCTACTGTGTTATCACCTCCATTCTTAGATAATAGCTGGAGAATTTGTTGATACTGGTCCTGAGTGATAAATCCTCCAGAAGTTTGACCTGCAGTTGAAGAAGTTCTTGACTCAGTGTTGAGAGGTTTATCAACCTGATTAGCATAAGCTCCAGTAGTCTGGCCTTTCCTCTTTGACTTAAAATCAGTTGGATATCCAACAATTTTGTAGCATTGTTCCTTAGAGTGACCCTTGCAACCACAGTGATCACATTGCAACAAATGCCTTCTATTCTTGTAACTACCAGATGAGCTTGCACCATTACTGTTGTAACTTCCACCTGAGATATTACTAGAACTTCCTCCTTTGAGTGTGCTTGAACCTGTGTGAGAGTTTGAATTCCTATTACTGTACATGAATGTGCCTTCAATTGCACCAGGTCTTGAGTTAAGTGAACTCGAATTCACTAGACTTCTCTGACACTTTTGGTCCATAAGAAGAGCATAAGCTTTGTTCAAGGTGGGGATAGGACTCATCATGAGAATTTGACTTCTAGGTGGTGAATATGACTCATTCAAATCCATAAGAAACTGAAGAAGTCTCTGATACTCACAATGTTCACCAAACTTCCTTGATTCTGGACAAGGACATGAGGGACAGGGCATGAGAGCATCATACTCATCCCAGAGGTCTCTTAGTTTGGAGAAGTAGTCGGCAATTGCCACTGTGCCTTGAGTGAGAGTGTGAATCTCTCTGTGTAAATGAAATATCCTAGACCCGTTTAGAGTATCGAACCTTTCTCTCAGATCCATCCATACCTTACGAGCATCAGATGCATAGACAACTGAACTTAGAAGTCCAGGTCGAACAACATTCATTATCTAGGATAAAACTACAACATTACATTTTTCCAACTGATCATGTAACACAGGTTCAAACAGGGATTTAGAAAATCTTCCATCAACAAATCCTAACTTGCTGCATCCTATAAGTCCAATCCTAAACGATCTACTCCACAGTTCATAGTTCTCAGATCCAGTTAATTGAAGAGAGATCAAAGAGCTACCTGGATGTCTGTGTGTTGAAGAAACAGTGGATGATTGTGGTCGATCACTGGAAACGAAGCCATGGTTGTAATCCCAACACTTGTACCTTCAGTAGTTGATTCAATTGCCATTTGTAAAACCAAGATTGCAGCTGATTTTGACCTTTGATGCTTCTTTGCGAGTCACCTTTGAACAGGGATGAACTCTGAGCATCCAGTGGTAAAAGCTACAACGGAATTAGTCTTCAATCAATGGCTTTGATACCATGAAAACACCATTAATAGAGGTTGAAAGTATACAGAATTACAGAGAGAAGAACAGAGTAGAAGAGAAGAGAAGAGAGCATTTTATTGAGTTCAATGAATATTCTGTTACATTGAAAAGTTAGCCTTTACATTGTAGTTCAATATCTATTTATAGACTATTGTATTGTAACTACTTTATTAACTAACTATAGAAGCTTCTAGAACTTTCCTAACAACTTTAACTGACTCACACCATACAGCTTGTTCAATCACCTAAGTTGATCAACAGGAGTGCTACCCCTGAATGGACCCTGCAGAACACGATCTGGATTTAGTCGGAGCTCCAATGTAAATTTCGGACACCGAGTGGGAAACAAAAAAAAGAATTTGCCAAAAGAGAAGTCTTATTTTATTTTATTTTATTTCGAGTCCAGAGTCAACTTTTTCCAATGATACATTACTTTCTTAAGTATATAAGTCATGTTTAGTTTAAGTAGAAAATAAAGAGTAAGTTTTTTTACTGACATGGTAATAGTCGTATACTTAAGGCGTGGAATTTGTTTTGAATAGAAAAATTGAACCCCTCAAAAAATTGCATACACTTTTATTGCATATGTTGACATGTATATCTCTTTTTGTGACATTAAAAATGTTAGATGCTTAGAGTACTAGTTTGAGAGTTGAATTAAATAGCTAAATGTAGTTTAGTGCCATGTGTGTGAATTAGTTTTTATATTTCTTATGTCTATATATGCAATTTAGAACTTGTCTAGTTAGTCTTGTCATATGTCCAAAGATAACTTATTGAGGGATGACATATAGCCCAATAAAAGAAACAATAAAGATTGAGAAGTGAAAAAGGAATGAAAAATGTGTAGTGTTAAAAGAAGTAGCAATTGTTAGAGTGGGTAAAAGTCTCATATTGGTTGGGGAATGAATTGGTGATTTTCTTATATGGACTTGTCCTCCCATCATGAGCTAACTTTTGGGATTGAGTTAGGTCCATGTGTCATATCTTTACATGATATCAGAGCTAGGTTCATCTACGTTTGGACTCTCGATCCACACTCTAGTTGGACCTGACGTGAAAGGAGGTGTGGAGTCGCCACCTAATTTTAAGATAAACTAGGAAATAAATTAATAATAAATGTCTACGAAACCAATAGATTCTAGATACGAGTTCAAGTGATTCCGAAAAGAAAGTGTTAAGCACCCTTCAAAAATACACAATTGTGGGTTCCGACTGATTTCATTTTTTCAAATTGAGGAGGAAATAACACATTGTACAAGTATAATAAACATGAAATATATACAAATAATAAAGTAAAACAATAATATGATGAACGACCTAGGTTTGGCTAACGTCAATAATATACACAATAATGAAAAAAAAATAATTGTTCGAACACCATTTGAGTAGCTTCTTCGGAAAGCAACTCTGGATATCTGTAAACATACTTAGTAAAAGTGTTAGAATAAATAAATATGAATAAAAATAAATGAATCAAATAATAATTTAAAAATAAAAATCCGTCTTATGAACATGGGAGACCTTGGAAATGGACGGTAATTTCTTCATCGACCATTTTTAACATACAAAGTATATGAAGTTAAGCTAAATTTTCCGTCTGGAAAGGCCTCGAAACCCGACGGAGAGATTTTTTCATTGACCAATTTTACTTTTAACAATTTAAATAAATCTAATGATAAAAGTTGAAGGGAAAAAAATCATATAATAACAACCTAATAGTAGCAAATTGCCAACATGTAACAAGAATCAATTTAACATCAACAATATTATATAAAAGTAGCCCACATGTAACGAGAATCAATTTAATATCAACAAAATAACAGTAACACAATTCAGGAATACAAGTTTAGAGCAACCAAAGTTCCAGAAGAAACCAAAATAATATAAATTCATATGAGCAAATTTTCAAATAAACATGAACACAATATTAATTAAAACATATAATATTAACAATGATCCAAAACAATAATAAATGATAGGTAACAACTCAACAAATAATGAGGAAATAAAAAAATAAATAATGTCCAGCTTATTTGATAGTCAAAACAGATCCAAACATAAATAAATTTAAATTATGATAAGTATAGCTAAAACAAAGATAAAACATGTTAGTAAAGACAATGAATAGTGAGATCTTTTTTGGGAATTAGAAAATCAGAAAAATTATTCAATCCTAATTTTAAATATTTTATCCATCAACATCTAACTTTATCACCAAGTAATGATTTAAATAGGAAATCTAAAAACCATCTTTGTACAATATCATGATTTTAAAATTGTGGGTCAAAACCACTGATTAATAAAATATATGTGTGTAGTCATTTAAAATTTATTAATTATAAATTTATAAAACGATTCAGATTATATTAAATTCATGAATATATTAGTCCAAATAAATATTATGGATTAATATAATTGAGTTAATTATTTAAATATAATAAATATGGATTTAATTAAATCCCGCTCCATAAAGCCCATATGTCATGTCACTTAAATTTGATTAGCCGAAGGGAATCCTATTCCAATCACAACTCCTCTATTTTAAAACTATAAATAGGGCTCCTCATAATTCAGTAAAAAGAACCAAGAATTCTAACAAGAAGTTAGAGAAAGCTCGTGGATTAAAAGCCACTGATTTGTCTACAAGTTCAAGAATTCTAACAAGAAGCTAGAGAAAGTGTGTGGATCAAAAGCAACGATCAAGATCAAGACCGTTGGGTTCAAGATCAAGCTTGAAGCCCTTGGATTCAACTAGAAGTCAAGATCAAGATAAAGTTCACGTTCAAGAACGATCAAGATCAAGACCGCTGGATTCAAGATCAAGCTCGAAGCCCTTGGATTCAACTAGAAGTCAAAATAAAAATAAAATTCAAGTTCAAGAACGATCAAGATCAAGACCACCGGATTCAAGATCAAGCTCGAAGCCCTTGAATTCAACTAGAAGTCAAGATCAAGATAAAGTTCAAGTTCAAGAATGATCAAGATCAAGACCGCCTGATTCAAGATCAAGCTCAAAGCCCTTGGATTCAACTAGAAGTCAAGATCAAGATAAAGTTCAAGTTCAAGAACGATCAAGATCAAGACCACCGGATTCAAGATCAAGATCGAAGCCTTTGGATTCAACTAGAAGTCAAGATCAAAATAAAGTTCAAGTTCAAGAACAATCAAGATCAAGACCGTCTGATTCAAGATCAAGCTCGAAGCCCTTAGATTCAACTAGAAGTCAAGATCAAGTTCAAGAACGATCAAGATCAAGACCGCCGGATTCAAGATCAAGCTCGAAGCCCTTGTATTCAACTAGAAGTTAAGATCAAGACAAAGTTCAAGATCAAGACCGTCGGATTCAAGATCAAGCTCGAAGCCCTTGGATTCAACTAGAAGTCAAGATCAAGATAAAGTTCAAGTTCAAGAATGATCAAGATCAAGACCACCGGATTCAAGATCAAGCTCGAAGCCCTTGGATTCAACTAGAAGTCAAGATCAAGATAAAGTTCAAGTTCAAGAACGATCAAGATCAAGATCGTCGGATTCAAGATCAAGCTCGAAGCCCTTGGATTCAACTAGAAGTCAAGATCAAGATAAAGTTCAAATTCAAGAACGATCAAGATCAAGACCGCCAGATTCAAGATCAAACTCGAAGCTCTTGAAATCAACTAGAAGTCAAGATCAAGATAAAGTTCAAGATCAAGATAAAGTTCAAGTTCAAGATCAAGATCAAGATAAATTCAAGATCAAGCTCAAGAGCCCTTGAATTATATTTTAAAAGGAGAATTCTGAGGAATCATAGAGATTGTAACACTCGCACTTGAAATAATAAATACGATTGTTACATAATTTTTCCGTTCTTGATTATTGTTTTCTGGGAAAACGGCATTTTTAGTCCCTGTGTTAAGGCTATATTCTTATTTTAGTCCTTGTGTTATCCAACTTAGCACTATTAACCTACAATTATATCAAGTGAGTGATTTTAATCCCTCAAATAACAAATTCAAAAAAAATTAACAGAGAGTTCACTGCTAAAAGGGGCAATTCGGGTATTTAAAAGTTATTGCTTGAGAAATAGAAAACTTTTAAAAAAAAATTATTCCCTGCATAACCTAGTTCAACCCTAGTTCTGCACAACAAAGAAGTCTCGATCTATTTGGTGTGGATGTGCAATGGAATTGCGTTCTAAAAGTGGGTTGGAATCCACTCCAAGTACACTTGCGATATTTTGTAACCAAAGAAAATGAGCTACATTATCATATATTAAAGTTCAAAGAACAATTTGCTAAGAAAAATGAAAGGGTCGAATGCTAAAACAATATCTACTGCTTCTGTAGCTTACATGACTAGAACAACTTTCATGTCCAATCTTCAATATCACAGTTTGAGTAACTTAGAAATGGCCAAAAGTTGCAGTAATACAATTGAACAACAGGCTTTAATAAAAAAAATCCCCATATATGAATAGAAAAACCCAGCTCAAAATTATGAAAAATCGAGAAGAGACAACGAGAGTTAAATAAATCAGAGTAGCAACATACCAAGAATCACAAATACATTGTTGATGTTTCAGTAGATCCAAGTGGATTTTGTCCAAATGTAGCTTAAATGACTTCGAGTTCGTTGGACAAAGAGAGAAATCTCATGCCTGTCAGGTGGGTTTTGTTCAAATGAGCTATTGTTCGTCGGTGTGAGAGAGGGAGGGTTAATGCCTATCAAGTTAGTTTTGTTGAAAATATAGCTCAGATCGATGAGCTTGTTCTTCAATAGAGACAGGGAAGACTTGAGCTTGTTCTTCAAAGAGAGAGAATTAAAATGAAATACCTGAATTACCCCTTTTAGCAGTGAGCTTTTTGTTAATTTTTTTTGGATCTGTTAGTTGAGGGATTAAAATCACTCACTTGATATAATTGAAGGTTAATAGTGCTAAGTTAGATAACACAAGGACTAAAATAAGAATATAGCCTTAATACAGGGACTAAATGTGCCGTTTTCCCTTGTTTTCTCGACGCGAATTTTATCGTCTACAATGTGTATGCAATTCTTATTCGTATTTAAATATATTTCTAGACTGTACTAAATAACACCAAAATGAATATTAATAAAAGTAATAAATAAAATGAATATTAACAAATGTAATGAATAAAATGAATGACACGAAAAAAATGTTATTTAACAAAAAACAATGAGTTAATCAAACTGAACATATACGCGAACATATTCAACCGATTGTGACAAAAATAATGTAATCAGAATTATCTGATAAAAATCCTAACATTTTGAGAAAAATAAATAAAGATAATTATCGATAAATTGTACAAAAATTACAAAACTTGTATTTTGAACCATTTAATTAATAAAATACTTAAAAATATTAACTTCAAAAATATCAGACCAAAATTTGATGTCAACGGGTGTTAGAGTGGGTAAAAATCTCACATCGATTGTGGAATGAACTGGTAATCTCCTTGCCTTGATGTAATCAAGATTATGTTTCACAAACTTTCTTTTGAATCAAATGCCAAACCAATTTGAACTTATGCAAAATATTTTGATGCCCAAAATATGATTTTAAATGGAATGATGTCTCTTTTAATGCAAATATTTCATGTAGCTCCCCTTATGTCCTGGTAAACATTTTCATACTTTAAGAAACAAATTGTCGTTTTCCCATGTATATATCAACTCAAAGCTAATTTTCTATACGTACCTATCTTATTTTCATATTATTAGTTTAATATGTTTTTAACGTTAGCTTATTTTACTTGCATAGTGTCCATTTTTACAACTTAAAAGATCTTGAATAATTAATTTATGTTTAGCCGGCAATCATCTTTTTTAGCGAATCTTATAGGATGTTTAACCCCTTCTCTTTAGAATAACTAGAACTCTTACCTAGAATTAAAGTTTTGTACACCATTAATTTGAGTTAATTTTAGTATTACTTAATTAATTATTTAGATGTCCTAAGTCATCTTTAAAATAATTAGGTGACGATTTCTTAAATTAAAGAATTTAGGAATCACCAATATATTGTGCACTGTTTGACTTGAGATAAAATAGGGTATAATAACGTTTGTCCATAAAAATACGGAATCCAACTTGTAGTTTTGGATTCGTCTCCCCTCCAGTGTCCAGTTCCTCCAGTTGGGGGTTAATTTTGCTACACGTGTTCTTCAGTTTAATAGATGATTCAGATTTGGTTGCCCAAACCAGCCATTTTAACTATGGTCAATAATTACATATTACTTCTCCATTACAACCCACTTTCCTCTGCTAGAATAATTCAATATCAGAAAAGAGAAGAAGAGCAACTCAAGTTATAAAATTTTGCAAAATCAAGTGAAGAAAAATGCAGAGTCGATTTTTTTTACTATAAAAGAAAGGAAAAGAGAACTGTTTTGGTCACCAGAGAAATGTAAAGTTATGAGTTTTTTTTTATCATTGATGAATTTCAATTAAAGTATAATCCTTTTCATTTTTTTCGTTTTCCAACTCTATCCTCCTTTTCATATATGAAAATTTAAGAAAATATATCAAACCCAGTTAATACACCATCGTAAATCCCTCACAGTGTAATATCCTGCAAATCGGCTACAATCTCTGCCTTTTCGGGTGAGCACTGGGTAAATCTCCATTGTATAATATCTTGCAAACAACACAGGAGATGTAAACCGCACTAGGCAAGCCCTATGTGATAGGCTCGACTCAGAAGGCACTGAGAGGGGGGGGAATTGATCCCGGATCATTCGTGTGGATGACCACCTTGCAAACCAACTGAGTCATCCCGAAGGATGGGACCATCAATTAAACTCTATATAGTAGCTTTTCTCCCTCTGTATTTGCATTGAATGAAAATTTGGATTGATTAACCACTACAAGAAAAATGCTTATTTAAGACCAACGTTTAGGGATGAGCTACTATTTCCGTCTCTAAAGATATATGTATTGGGACGAGATTATATTCCGATCCTTATTTGTATATTCTATTGTGAAGATACTTAATCCGATCCCTAAATAACATATTAGTTGATCCCAAATTCTAATTAAAAAACTTATAGCAGCGCGCCTCTTCCAGCCAAAATTAGGTGGCAATACTTTTTTAGCCAAAAAGAAAAAACCCTGTTTTTCTAAAAGTAAATTTAGGCAAAACGTAAAAAAGAGAAAAACCCTTTGGCTTCTGGTCGCAACATTCTATAGCTCTAGTCGATCTCTGATCAACAATCGATCAATTTTCTTCTCAACTACAACGTTCGACCCAATCTTAACATCAAAGTACTTTCAATCGCAACTCTGTCTTTTTCATCATATAGTTGTTGCTCAGCTGCTCGGTGAAACAGATACAAGTTTGCTTCTTCTAATCAAGTTTCTATTGTTTCGAATTCCATAAACTATATTGATGATGTTTTTTTTTTATTTATTTAAGTTACACTTCTTCTTGTTCTTCCTGTTTCGTAACATTAGATAGGTTAAAAGTTTCTTAATTTGATATGTTTTCTTATGTACAATCAGTGGAATATTATTGGGTTGAGTTTGTAATAGTGACTCGATTTTGTTAACCGTTGTATGTGCCTGAAGATTCATATTTTTTTTTGACAAGTTTCTGCCAAGTGACTGTTTTGACACTCACTTTTGGTCTAAGTTTTTCCACCAGTTCACAATTATCTTTCCAGTGCATATCTAATTTATATAGGGGGAATGTTTTGTCCATGGCTGCTCTCAGATTCCAGCTTATTGGCTGCTCCATCTTCCTTGTGTAGAATTTTTTTTGAGTGCCATATCTACATTAGCATCTTTCTTTCCATAATTACCAGCATATAACAATAGGAACCACTTGAATAATCATTCGGTGTATAGCATTTTTCCCTTTAGTTCTTCCATATTTATATACTAGTTATTTCAGAATTTTGCAGATTTAGTATGTAAAGATTTTGAGTATTTGAACCTATAACTAGCCTTACTACTTGCTAAATGAACATTCTCATTTTACTATTTTTGTTGTAAAAAGTTATTTTCTGCTACAACCAAGTGATCACAACAAATGACTTTCTAACATCACTTGCATAAGCTTCGAGCATGTATGTTCTCACTTGTGCTGTTGTTTATTGTGTCCCACTTTTCCTGTTGAATCTAAATCTAAACCATTCTAATGAGGTGAAGTATCTATTTATGAATTAATATATTCATTGTTAAATAGTATGATGGCCCAATTTCTTTTATAACTACAATGTTACATATATTTCAGGTTCAATTTTTTAACTTTTGACTCTTTTTGCAGGTTCAAGATGAAACCATTGAAAACTAAAAATGAGGTCAGTTCTAATATGAAGATTACTATAAGATATACATTTGTCACTCCTGGTGCTATAGAAAAGGGATGGGGACGAGGGTTTAAATCTTTGGGTGAGAAAGGAAATACGACATATAAGAGTTTATTGCCTCAATCAAGTGATCTAGTTAAAAAGTACATCAAAGAAATTGAAACAAGTAAGATATTTTGTTTTCTTTTAATTTAGACATAAGCTAAATCTGTAATTGTAATGATTTTTAATCTCAAACAAATGACTGATTTTTACTTGGTGATGATTTTTACTTGGTGAATGACCCTATTGTTTACTGGTAATCTCGAACAAATGAGTGAGCTTGTGATGCAGAAACAACAGCCTCAATCTCAGAAATAATCCCCTGCTGCGATCCAAACTAGCTTGAGCATTGAGGCATGGTTGTAGTTGTATTACCAAGTGATTTGCTTGTGCAAACCCTCTGGGACTTCAATTTTTTTGTTCCTGGTGCATCTCTTACTCATTAAGTGCATTAGAAGGTTGTTCTTAACAACGGTATAAATGAACTATGATGGACTGTTATGATGCCTTAGGAAGTTAATTATGGTGATCTAGATGATGAATAATAGGAGTTGGTGGACTAGGTATGGGGAAATGATGAGAGCTGAGTCACAATAAATTAAACACCTTCTGCTCCTCTGTCCTAAAGGTCTAGATTTTCCGAAAGGATTTACCAACTTTTGATTAACTCCTGCTGCTGCAGGCATCTTTGATGCTTTCTGGTAACACCCAGCCGAGTCCAAAAATAAAAAACAAAAATGACTGTTTGAGTGAGGCAGTTTTCATTTAGTGAGGCAAGCTTCATTTAGAGCAGTCCAATGGTAGCAGATCATCTTTAGCAGCCACAGCCTTAGTTCCAAAGTTCCTACCCTTCAAACATTTTAATCTCAAACAAATGACTGAGTTTCTGATGCAGAAACAATAGCCTCAACCTTTGTTCCAAAGTTCCTACCCATCTTTGATGCTTTCTGGTAACACCCAGCTGAGTCCAAAAATAGAAAAGAAAAATGAGTGTTTGAGTGAAGAAGGATTCATTTAGAGCAGTCCAACTGTAGGCAAATCATCTCTAGTATCCTTAGCCTCAGTTCCAAAGTTCCCACCCTTCAAATATTCTAATCTCAAACAAATGACTATTTTTTTTAGGCTCTATAGAGAAGGACTTGAAAAGCCTACAATTTTCACTAGTCAAGGAATGCAAACGATATATAAGAACTCCATGGTTCATGAGAAAGAGAACATGCAAAGTAATACTTAATTTCCTACATGTGATATTCAAGTTGAGAAAGAGAACATGTGTATTTTTTTGCAAATCTGTTATGTTTTCAATTTTTTTTGATAAACTCTTATATTTTGTTTAGTGCGTCCAGCAACTATAAGTAAGGGACTAGAGAAAAAATCTGGATCTTTGAGCTCATCGTTAGAATTTTCTCAATCTAAGGTGGGATCTTTTAACAAGAGTGGTGTTTGTACTAATCGACATATGCAAACTCCTTCTAAAAGCACAAAATCGAGTTCTACCTTCTCCTCTAGTCATGAAATGCAAAAAATGAAAAAAAATGTTCTTGAGAAAGAGGATACGCAAGCCAATGTTTCATTGCCTTCATCTATTGACCAAGTTATGAAACACTCTCAAGCAACTGAAAAAGGTATGATATCTTAAATTCATATATTATTAAGTTTTAGAATTGAGTTTGATTTCTATAGTTTTAATCAAATTATGCACCTGTAGGTTCATCTAATCCTACAAACGTAAAAAAAGTTTGAGGAAGCAACATGTGCAAAGAAGTTGCTTCACTTGAAATTTGATAAAAGCTTAAAGTAACCTTTTATAATAATCTAACGGTTGGAAAAAATAGCAATCTATTTTCGAGGCATTTGGGAAAAATTGTCTGTGATCGTAATATTTGTCCCTTGGGAGTATCATCGTGGCATGATATTAGAAAGAAAAGTTGAATCATATGTGGGCAGCCATTGAGGTAATAAATATATACATGATTCATATTATTTAGTTCTTCCTGATATGTCGTGTGTTCTTGTCCATATAGCTAATGTTTCTTATTTTAGAATTCTATCTATAATAGCTAGTGTCTAATTGTAATAGATAAAGACAATATAATCAAGTACCTAAGAGTGTTTTTATAATTTAGATAATAACTCAACTCTTGTTTCAATTGTTGTAGCATAAATTTGAGAGTGTTGATACGAATGATCATCGTGATCATATCTTGGCATGGATGAATGAGTTATGGAACAAATGGAGAGGACACTTGCATGCAAAATATGTCAAGGACAAGGCAATCCAACAGTCTCTTAAGAATGTCCCAAGGGGAGTAGACAAAAAAGAATGGGAATGGTTAGTAAAGGAGCATTTTGCTTTTGAAAGTTTTCAGGTATGCCTAATGAATAGTCTACTTTACTAGCTTCTCTTTTTTGCAGTTTTCTTTCCCTCCTTAGCACCTTATATACCTGGTAACATATCTATGTATAGAACTCGTTGTTGAGCAAATATAGGCGAGAAGCGTATTGTTGAACAAATACAGGCAAGAAGCAGCAGGAATATAACAAACCGAGCTAAGTTGAAGGTGCTTCATCATATTGGTAGCAAGCCTATTAGAGAGATTATCTATCAAAAGGTAATATCATATTTTATTTTTTTAAATAATCCTTTTTACAAGGTGTGTGTAATTTGACATGTTTGACTTTGATGTAAAGAGAGGGAAAGATGGTAATCCACCATATTTGGCGACTATTTTCTTTGACACTCGTAATAAAGATAACAAGCTTGTTGAACCTGAAGCAATTGAAAAACATGTGCGTTTTGGTAAATTTAATATATTAATTACTTGAAATTGATGTGTTATGATAGCAAATTTCTTTGATATATTTTTTAGGCTCAACTCGAAGAAATGGTTCAAGCAGATCCATCTCTACCTATTATAGGATTGTTGAAAAATGTTGTGGACCTCAAATTCGTAGCCATGTATTTGAATTAGGGGGTGGAGTAAAGGCAAAAGACTTGAAAGGTGGAATTTCTTCAAAATCTAAATTGTTGTCCGCGCTACGCTCAACTCGAGAGGATATCAAATCCTTGAATGAGGAAAACAAATTCTTGAATGAGGAAAACAAATCTTTGAATGATCGCTTGTCTACCATAGAAGCTGAGATGAAAGAAATAATGAAAATGAAAGAACTTTTTTTTGCTCAACAATCACTTGTCGCACCTACAACATCATCTGTTTCAATTGAATGACGATTGCCTTCTCAACTGACCAAGTTAGTAACAATAACCTGACTTTTTTATTATTATTTTCTTTAAAGTTAGTGAATGTAGAGATGTGATCTATTTTTTAATATCTTCACTACTCAACTTTTGTTTAATTTTGATGGACTTTGTTTTTCATTTTCTGCATAACGGCAAAAACTTTATAAAAAAATTTTCTGCACTGCTGCCAACTTCTCTATTTTATCATGTTCTTCCTATTTTCTTTGCACTGCTGCAACGTAACATTGTTGCCACGTAACATTGTTGCAATGTAACCTTGCTGCCAGTTTTTCTGTTGCAACCCTGCTGCCAGTTTTTCTGTTGTTGTGCTCGACTTTTTTTTCTTCTTTCTTCATTCAATGCGATTTAGATTCATACAAGTGCCTTTTCATGTATCCTATGTTGCTGCAACACTCAAAAAATGTTGAGATCCTCCAGTATGTATCCATGTGTGTAGTTCTTTGAATGTTGATTGGTATTAACTTTGCATTTTGCTTTCCAGAAATACGAGTACCTTTCTTTTTAAGTATCATTGTTAGTTAGATACCATATTTTTTAGATTTGTAAATTATTCGGTATTGATGGTATGATCTTCTAGCAGCTGTAAATTCATTGTATCTGGTTTTTTTAGGTTCCTTGAATTTACTTTGATCTTCCTTGTTCAGAGTTTTTGAGGGGATGGGAAATTTTGAATCATTGAGTTAGTTTACCTCAAATCTTGATTCTCCATTATGATAACTCTCTCTTGAACGTGCAATTCAAGTTTATCGTGCGCCTAGAGAGGCTTATTGGTAAGTGTCGGGTGTATATATCTACTTAACGTAAAATTTCTTGCACAGCTGCAACATAACATTGCTGCCAGCAGCTTCTCTGTTTTACACTTTTCTGCCTAGTTGTTGTTCATCCAACTCGTCTCTTAAGCTATCTTTCTTATCCATTTATTTCTATTTTTTACTAAACATTATTTAGGTGTGGTTCTCCAAAATAGATGTTGGATTCTTGATTTATGTATATGAAATTTTTTCTAATAGATTTCTTTCTTATTTTTTGCAGCTTTTATAGACGTTTTTGGATATAACATGACAAAGACTAACCTTCAATTCTTTTGCCCATCTTTTGTTCATTCTTCAATGAAGATACAAGCTTAGAAGATTGACTAACTCATTCTTACTTTTGCTATGAATGTTATGTAAAATATTGGATACTATCTATGTTTTTTTGTTGATTAAGCGAATATTGAAACTTACATCATGTGATGCTCACAAATTTATTGTAATCAATCGCACTTTTTTATTTCTATCGCCCTGCAACCCTTTCTATATCATCTTTTGCATCCAGATTTTTAGTTGTAATTAATTTGATATTTGTTAGATTCTTATGATAATCAATGGTCGTAGGATCAATGGTGATTAGCTAGGGACCATAATTATTGACCGTCTCTAAAGGTCAATCTAGGACAAAAATTGTTGATAGTCTTTAAAGCAATTTTAGGACTAGGTTGTTGTTCGTCCCTAAAACTACTCTAGGACTAGATTGTTATGGTCGCTAGAGCTATTCTAGGAGCAGATTTTTAATGGTCTCTAACTCTATTCTAGGATCAGGTCGTACTTGTCGCTAAAGAGTTACTAGGACTAGGTTGCGGAAGGTCGCAAATGGTCTATTTGAGACTAGATATGCAGTCCCTAAATGTATTTCACGACCAGTGTTTTTTGCCGTCTCAAAACCGTTCAGGGACCAGTTTTTTGAACTCGTCCTTATTGACCAATAGCGACGGCATTTTCTAGGACGAGTGACGACCAGAAATTTCTGGTCTCGATTGCTCGTTTGGAACCAGATTTGAACTTTCAGGGACTAGATTTCCCTTCCTTAGAGGCTGGTTTTCTTGTAGTGAACGGACAAGCCGTTTATTAGAAAAGACACTTTCAAGTGCAAAAGAGGACCAAAAAACGTAACCTGAAAAAACAACAACAATAGCAAATCTTACGTTATTACATTATACCAACATTGTATGCCAAATATATGATTTGGTGTAAATATGAATATCGCGGACAACATCAAAGAGGAGATGGGATAACTCGCAAAGGATGAGCTTTCGATGAGATGAAACTAAATGTTTCCTCCATGTCTAAGTCTTTTGGCTCAATGTCTCCTTCAAGTTTCCAATTGAAGGAATTCAAGAGTGAACCCAACATTATTTGGACTAATCTCATTGCCAATGGTAAACCCGGACATATTCTTCGACCAGCACCAAAAGGAATCAATTCAAAATCTTGCCCTCGCACATCCACTTCTAAACTTTGGAATCTCTCAGGTTTAAATACCAAAGGGTCCTTCCAGAAAGTAGGATCTCGACCAATCGCCCACACATTAACTAGAATCAGTGAGCCCTTTGGGATGATGTAGTTGCAAAGTTTAACATCTTGCTCGACTTTTCGGGGTATTAAAAATGGAGTTGGTGGGTGCATTCTTAAGGTTTCTTTGACAATGAATTGCAAGTAAGGGAGTTTAGGAATATTTGATTCTTCTACTTGTTTTCCTTTTCCAACGACTTCTGCAAGCTCAAGTTGGACTTTCTTCATAATCTCTGGTTGTCTAAGTATTTCTGCCATTGCCCATTCTAATATGGTTATCGGTGAATCAGTACCACCAGCAAATAAGTCCTGTAATATTTAATAATTCTCTTAAATAAATTAGGGATATAAGAGATTGACATGAGTTTGAATGAGTTAAAATAGATTAAGATGATAAATATATGAATCAATAATCTGTCTAAATATTATTTGGATTGAAATATGTTGGGTTAAAATGAACTATATAAATGGAAAGATTCATAAATACTTGTGAAAGCTTAAAAGATGCCATAATCTACATTAATTATTAACTAAATACCACATAATCTACAATTATTAACTAAATATCACATAATCTACAATTGTATTAACTAAATTACATAATCTACAATTCATTCCCTCAAATTCATTCTCCCTCTTGTGAATTGTGATACTCAAATTCAAATTCATTTCTCTTTGGTTTCTTTGAACTTCCAATTATGCAAAATGTGTGGTTTTGATCCTTGAAGTTAAATATTTAAAGGAATCATTATTTATAATATTTGAATTTTAAAAGGGATAAGGCACAAGTATCTCCTATACTATGGCCGAAATTTTAGAGACACACTTTAATTAAACTAAGGTCCTATTATCCTCTCGAACTCTTTTTTTTTGTAATTATGTAGACCTTTTTTGAATTACGTGGCATCCAAACATCTCCCACGCGCCTTAACTACGTGGAGTCACAGAGTGTGCCAGGTAAAATAGAAGCGTTAATCATGAAAGGTTGTATATAATGTAATTACAATTAAAATTAGAATACATTGTATTCGTGTAATTTTCTGAAAATAATATCTACTTTTTTATATAACTTTTCTAACTTTTTTATATAACTTTTCTAAATCTTGTGTTTTGTATGTTAGATTAAGAGAATTAATCAGGAAATAACAAAAGATTGTAACCCTAGATTTACTGTTCTTGAACGAGTTTTGTGAAAGTTTTAATATGTTATAGTTGTCCTCTCAATTAATTTAAATTATGTTATTTAGTTATTAGGTAAGATTTGTGATCTTGAATACTGTTTTTGTTGTGCATATCCTAACACTGCATACCCAATCAATTCTCATATGACTCTTCATAATTATCCTTAGTATAATAATATAAATAAGGATATATAGATGTGGCATTCAATGATTCTTTCTAGTAGAAAAGTCTTAAGGGATAAGGCAATAATAGAAACAGATTATGGTGTTAGTGACAACATGGAGCTAGAAACTAAATCTCCACAAGATAATAATGAATTGGGTTATAATAAACATGGATTGATTTAAAATATGTCAATAGAAAAATATTATGAAATTAATATGATTTTCAATCGTATTGGCTAAAAATATGAATCATAATTAGTTTTTATTATTTATTTGAGAAGAATTTAAATTTGAATCAATAAGATTAGGCAACATAATAAATTAATACATATTTAATAATTTTACTTTAGGAGAGTATAATAATATAAATAGGGATATATAGATGTGACATTCAATGATTCTTTCTAGGGAAACTTACATAAATATACTATATTAGGAAAATATTTACCATTTATAGCAATAACACTTTTTTTCACTTGATCACTTTTAATACATTTATATTCAGTTTTAATACATATTGCGAAGAACAATTTATTATTCACATATAATACAACATTTATTGATGGATAATACATTTATCACACATTTTAATACACTTATAATTCAATGTGCCAATTTCTTACCAAACAAGCATAATATATTTTAAAAAACAATTATAATACATATATATTGCATACATAATTCACTTTTAATACATATTGCAGTTTTAACATAGCATTGTTATATATTGCTATAAATGATAATAAATAAAAAGTATCGCTAAAATCAGTAATTATTTATTAAAATGTACTAATCCAAGTAATTTTTCCTTCTTAAGGGATAAGACAATAATAGAAACAGATTATGGCGGTGTTAGTGACAACATGGAGCTAGAAACTAAATCTCCACAAGATAATAATGAATTGGGTTATAATAAACATGGATTGATTTAAAATATGTCAATAGAAAAATATTATGAAATTAATATTATTTTCAACCGTATTGGCTAAAAATATGAATCATAATTAGTTTTTATTATTTATTTGAGAAGAATTTAAATTTGAACCAATTAGATTAGGCAGCATAATAAATTAATACATATTTAATAATTTTACTTTATGAGAGTTGTTAAAAATAAGAGCAAATATGAGTCAAATATTTATATTTAGGATATTCTTGAGCCAAACAATTAACATCAAGACTCAGGAGTATTTAGAGGCCAAAATGAGGGCGAAAGATAATTTTGTACCAACACAAATAATTGAGGAACATTTTAAATCCATCTACCTAATAAATTTAGGCATTATCTAAATTTGATTAGTGTGTGCAGTACTAAGTAAATACCTTGCTAGGGTTGAGGACAAGAGAGAGATGTTGTTTCTATTGATGAAGGTAATTCTAAGTCGAGGAAAATAATTGTTGTTTATTTCTTGAATTTTGTGAATTTTAGTTATACTAGTTCTCCTAGTAGATTTGGGAAACCCATTGTTTATTTGTTTTCTTATAGGTTTGAGAAAGCCATTTTCATGTAGGTTAAGGGATAATTGGGACTTGTAAGTAGAAATTCTTTGTACTATTCTTCTCGTTTATAATGCACAACTCTATATATCTACTTTTGTCCTAAGGACGTTGACTTGATTGAATCACGTTAAATTTTTATGTTGTTTCTTCTTTTCGATTTGTGGTAGTTAACTCTTGATCTTCTACCACATTGTTAACCAGTTCAAGCAACACAAATTCCAAGTGTATTCTCGATAATTATTTTCTTCTTCTTTCTTACTTTACGGACAATTTAAATCAAAATATTGAGGTCGGGAGGCCGAGAAGGGGTGAAGGAAATGTTGAAATTTTTCATCTCTAAAATTTAAAGGATAAAAGATAAGAGCACGAACCATGAGCATCGATTTTATATGATTTTGATCGATCTCTTTGGGATTTTCTGCACTGAAGTTGAGTAATACTTCCAAAACATCATTCTTTTCACCATGGCTCCTTTGTTTTTCCTCTAATCGTTCATTGATCAAATCATCTAAAAATTTAAACAACTTACCAAAAAGATTGTTTGTGCGATACCTTATTCTTTGAAGATCAATCTTTTCAAGTATGGGGAAATAATCCGCTAGGTTAATTTTTGCAGCTTCTTCCATGACGCCCCATATCATGTCCTTCAACTCAACCTTTAAAATTAAAAAGGGTAAAAAACAAGACATTTGGTATACACAAAAAATCATAACAAAGTATCACATGGGTTGTGATGTAGTGGTGAGACCGTTTCATCCTTAACCAAATGTTTCGGGTTCGAGTCCTGGGGGACGAACGGCTTCACCCTTAACCAGAGGTTTCAGGTTCAAGCCCTGGGTATGGAGAAAATCTTGTTGGGAATGCCCCTCCTAAATGAGCCATGCATTGTGGGCTCCAGACACCGGGTGGGAAACAAAAAAAAAATCATGTTATTAAGTTTTACCTTTGAATCCGAAAAAGGGTCAGCCAAGTCCTTGGAGAAAAGGGTGTTGCACATCAAATTGAAATTAGTCTTGAAAACAACTTGACATATATCCAAAGCTTTACCTTGTTGACTACATTTTGCACAATAAGCAATCAACTCTTTCACCTTTTGAGACCTTAGATGTTCATTAGCATCAAGCTTATTGGAAGAGAAGACATTCGTGTTCAAGATTTTCCTAAGCGTTCGCCATTGAGGACAAACAGGAAGACAAGCCACAGAAAATTTGCAATAGTTATGTGCTTGAAGGGCATTAGTGACAAATCTATTGGAAAAAGCTAAGTCTTGCTTTTGAAGGACTTGTTTTGCCATGGCTGATGAAGAAATTATCACTATTGTTTTTTGTCCTATTTTCAAACTCATAATTGGACCATATATTTGTGCAAGATTGACTAGTGATCTATGAGGTTTTGTACCTAACAAATGAAAATTTCCAATAATTGGCCATGGTGATGGCCCTGGTGGAAGTTTTTTGTTGCCTCTAGTATAAAGAATAATTGTATAAAGAAAGCTCAAGGCCAAAGTTGATCCAAGCACAAGTGTATAAGGATCCATTTTTTATAATCTTCCTTCAACTTTGATACTATTCACAAAGTTGATGTGTAAGAAATTTGCACCTCTATCAATGCGGAATGCATATTTATACGAGAAAAGACATGAATTTGTCGTGAATTTTCAATTTTTTTTTTTTTTAATTATGCGGGCGTCCTATTATCCTTCTAAACTCGAATCAGTTTCTGATCTTAAAAAACAAGAGTTATTCCTCACCAATCATTATGTGACACGTGTTAATTTAATTTAAAATATAATTATTATTTTTTCATTTTAAGTTTTTCTTTATCCTTTTTTCTCTCTTACTTTTTGACTTCATTTTTTTTTACTTTAATTTTAAATTCTCCTTAAATTTCACCTCACCTCCCACCCAGAGGCGAATTTAAGATTTCAAGAAAACGGGTGCACCATTGTCTTGGACGGCTTTACCCCTTTAAGAAAAAGGCAACTACTTTAGGCTTCCAAATTTGAAGGACCTCAATTATTTTAGCAATAACAGATATAGCTTTTTCATAAGAAAAATATTAAATACGATTTGTAAAAAAAATATTATATCAAGAGAAAAAGTTATTAGAAGAAATTTGATATACCTAGAGTACTATGTCGCAAGAAAGATTAAATGCATTGATTATATGAATTATTGATTGAAAAATAATTATTAAAATAATCCGATTATTAAAAAATATACAATTTTGCATCTCAAGAAATTTAAAAGTAGACTTTATAAAAAGAATCTTAATTTTTCTCAAAAGTTTAAGGCCTCAGTTTGATTTTTTCTCAGACCACTTGTGTGTTTGAGCCGCAGCTGATCATTGCACGTAAGATAAGATCTAAAATATTATAATTGATTTTGCTAGTTTGCTTACTAAGAATGGTGATTTCAGTTGAAAGAACGAAAAAGAAGGAAAAAAACAGGTTTTTCAGCTGGAAAGTTTGAGCGCTACTTTGTGTTTTTTTTGTGAAATAAAATGCTTGCAATGGAACCTACTTTTAGATTATTTTTTTGTAAAAATAAGAAGTAAAAAGCCAAGCTACATTTTTAATTTAAAAACGGCCGACTGCAGTGCTTTTAAATTTTAAAAAAATGAATGTTGCAATGGGGAATCGATCCATCAACCTCCCAGTGGAAAACAGCCACCCAAACCAGTGAGCCATCTAGCCATTTGTGATCATGGGTTCCTTCGGTTGCTATTTGTTTATATTTTATGAATTATACAAGTAGATATATCGAATTTTTCCGGATGACCACGGGTTCAGGTGACCCATTTTTTTCACTTAAATTCGCCCCTGCTCCCACCCCCATCTCCACATTCAAGCTGACCCCCACCCCCATTTTCTTTCTTTCTTTTTTTTACTTCATCTCTATATCGCTCGTCGTAATAAACGTTTGAATCAATGATTTCTTTGAATACTTCAAACACTCCCAAGCTCTATTTATATCCTTCTAATTAGTAGATTGTTAAATGATAACGAATCCTAATTAAGATTCTTCCGTAGATATTCACAAGTCTTTTATGTAAATTGCAAGTCCTTTATTCTCTATAATTAAGATAGGTTTTGTTTTGTATTAAAACTCTATTGTCTACATTATCAGACTATATATAAATCATATATCGGTAGCCTTGGTCATGCGAGAGACTAACGACTGACCTTTTTCTATTCTAATTTGGTATCAAGAGACAAGTTTTTTTTTCCGCCACCAATATGGACAACTCCAACTCGTCTATCGCTGCTGCGTTTCAGCCACATTCCTCTCCTTCAACACATCTCTCCATCATTGATTCCAACTCCCAAACAATTGCCCTTCCCGGCCTTCCGATAAAACTTGATTGGGAAAATTATTACCTTTGGCAATAAACAGTATACTCTGCCTTTGATGCCTTTGATTTGGAGGCTCATCTTGATGGATCTAATATTCCATCTGCCACTGTCCTAACCACTACTCAGGGTACATCTGACTCCATGCCAAATCCGTCCTTCACGGCTTGGAAAAAGAGGGACAAAATCCTTCTTCTTTGGCTTAAAACTACCATGAGCCATTCTATTCTACCCTACATAATACACATCCGCACCACTCGTGAAGCTTGGTCATATCTTTCTAACCTCTTTCAATCTCAATCTCGAACCCGTGTCATGCAACTTCGCCACCAACTCCAAACTACCATAAAGGGCTCTTTCACCATTATGGACTATGTTGACAAGAAACGTACTATATCCCATAGTCTAGCTCTTGCTGCCCATCCAATAATAGACGAAGAACTTATGAGCGCTATTTTGTTCGGTCTAGATTCTTCATATGGCCCATTTTGCTCAGCCATCAATCCTCATCTTGAAAACCTCACTACTGACTCACTTCTTGGTTTACTTCTCCAAGAAGAGGAGAAACTTGTTGAGGAAACCAAAGCCCTCCCTCCAACTTCAAGCCAATGCCATATCTCACCAATACTCCAATCGCTCCCCAATTACTAGACAGTCCAATCAACAAAGTTTCACCACCTCTCAAAATCCTCCGGTCTCCCAAACAACATCAATCATTCTCGTTCTTCTAGTAGATCATCTCCTTGCATTATTTGTCAAATATGTGAGAAACCCAACCACCATGCTCGTAATTGCTACAACTGCAACAACATGGACTCCTATCCACCTAATCGTTCCTCTAACCGTCCACAAGCCAATATGGTCAATCTATCGGCTAATATGATGTCTCCTTCGGCTATTGTTGACAATTCATGGTTTGCAGATTCTGGTGCCACCAATCATGTTACGTAGGATTTGTCTCAACTATCCATTCACACGGACTATAATGATGATGATCATCTTGCTGTAGGTAATGGTCAAAAACTCTCTATTCATCACACTGGCTCCTCTAATCTTCCTTGTACTACTCGACCTCTTCATGTTAATAAAAAATTTCACGTTCCTTCCATCACCAAGAGTTTACTGAGTGTTTCTCAATTTACTAAAGATAACAATATCTTTATGGAATTTCATCCCTCTTGTTGTTTTGTGAAGGATCCTCAGGGAAAAACTTTACTTCGAGGGTCACTTGATGATGGCTTATATCGTTTGAATGGTGGTAGGCTTCCAGTTATCTCATCCTCAGCTCCTCGTGCATTTGTCTGCTCACGAGTATTACTCCAAGCCGGGCATGAATGCCTTGGTCATCCGCACGAGCAACTTTTGCGTTGTTTAGTCTCTAGTTTTAATCTTCCAGTGTCGTTCAATAAAATGTCTACAGTTTGTAGATCATGTCAATTAGAAAAGAGTCATAGGCTCCCTTTATCTTCTTCTTCAAGTCGTAGCTTGTCCCCTTTTGATTTGGTGTATTATGATGTTTGGGGACCTTCCCCGCATATTTCTATCAATGGAAATAAGTATTTTGTTCAGTTTCTTGATGATTCCACTAAATTTGTTTGGATATTTTTCCTGGCAACAAAATCTAAAGTACTTGATGTTTTTAAATATTTTTATAAAATGGTTGACACACAATTTGGCAAGAAAATCAAACGTTGCAAACTGATTGGGGTGGGGAATATCGTAATGTGTCTTCCTATGCCCAATCCATAGGAATAACTCATCGACTATCGTGTCCTCACACTAATGAACAAAATGGGGCTCCAGAAAGACGTAATCATACCATTGTGGAAAAAGGACTAACTCTACTTGCTCACGCATGTCTTCCATATCAATATTGGGAACATGCATTTTCCACAACCACATACCTACATAACCGCACCATCACTCCTATATTGTCCTTCAAATCACCCTATCAAGCTCTTTATCATCGTCCACCAGACTACCAACTTCTTCGAAAATTTGGGTGTCTATGCTATCCTTTTCTCCGTCCTTATAATAATCATAAAATTGATTTTCGCTCTCTTCCTTGTGTCTTCTTCGGTTATAGTTCAAAGTATAAAGGTTATCTGTGTCACTATCCCTCCACCAATCGAATGTATATTGCTTGTCATGTGATATTCGACGAAGAGAAATTTCCTTATCCTCATTACAAAACTACTACTCCTTTCTCTAATGACAATTCACCACCTTCCTCATTAACTTCTCTACAGTCGATTTCCAACTTTGTTCCCTCCGTTGTTGCCTCACCTTCACTGGCAGATCCTCCATCGTCATCCTCACTGTCCACTCAACCCCTATCAATATCGCTTCCATCATATCTTCTGATACAACCTCTTCACCAAAAAATCCATGTCTAGCCACCGTCATATCCTCTACTTCAAGCTCTTATCAGAATGCTCCCACATATTTTCGTCATGCTACCTCTTCCAATCATCCTATGACCACAAGAGCTCAAACAAATTCCCTCAAGCCCAAAGCACTCACTATATCTCGCCATCCGATCCCGATTTCATCCTCTTTGGCCAGTGAACCAAGAACCTATAAGCAAGCAGCATCATCTCCTGATTGGTTGTGCGCCATGGAAGCTGAGTATCAAGCATTGATTCGTAATCGCACATGGACACTTTCTGCTTGTACTCCTAATGCAAATGCGGTGGGTTGTAAATGGGTGTACAACATTAAGCGTCGCGCAGATGGGTCGATTGAAAGGTACAAAGCTCGTTTGGTTGCCAAAGGTTTTCATCAGGCAGAAGGGGTTGATTCCATGATACGTTCAGCCCAGTTGTCAAACCTTCAACAATCACACTTGTCTTATCTCGTGCAGTGTCTCAAGGTTGGTGTCTTAAGAAGTTAGATGTTCATAATGCATTCCTGAATGGTGACCTTTCATAGGTTGTTTACATGTCTCAACCACCAGGATTTACTGATAACTCTCAACCACATTTTGTGTGTCGCTTGTCCAAGGCTTTATACGGTCTAAAGGAAGCTCCTCGTGCCTGATTTCTCAAGCTCAAAACATTTCTCCTATCTCATGACTATACTTGTTGTTACTCTAATTCATCCTTGTTTGTCCGTCATACTCCCTCCTCTACTACATACCTCTTGGTTTATGTGGATGACATCATCATAACATGTAGTGATCCCTCTTATGTCTCCTCATTCACCAAATCCCTTGATCTTCAGTTCTCTCTAAAAGACCTTGGTGATCTCTCCTTTTTCTTGGGTATTGAAGTTACTCGCGTGGGATCTGGTATGCATCTCTCTCAAGCTAGCTACATTCGAGACTTACTCTCTCAAACAAAAATGACAGATTGTAAGCCTTCTCCAGCAGATAGCACATTCCAATTGTCCAAACATGGTGAAACCTTTGATGATCCATCATTATATAGGAGTATTGTTGGGGCTCTTCAATATGCGACTATCACACGACC
>JAJOOO010003090.1:0-19422 GCA_029582685.1 Solanum piurae | reverse complement strand
AGGCCAACATGAGATTTACGTGCTAAATGCTCGTCCAATTTGTTTGACTTGGTGTCTAGGTGGGCCTATTAGGAGTTTATTTCAGTCTAAACCCTTCCTAATATTAGTCCAATGCCTCTTGGACCTTAAGCGGGGACGCTAGACACCTTTTAGAGACGAAAGCATGCCTTGGTAGGGTAGGGGTAGTTTAGGCCCTATGGATATGATGACATCGACTCAGGCTTAAAGCGACAAACCTTGGTTTTGTCTGTCCCTACACGGAAGCCTATCAAAATAAATAAATAAAGAAAAGTCGAGTGCTGATCCTAAAGTCCTTCAGAGTCCCCCGTCCCCTTTTACCTTCATTAATTGTTTATATTATTTATTTGGGGTAGTTTAATAAAAAATAAAACTTAATTATTTGCTTATCTACTTGTGTAAATTCTGTCTCCTTGCTTATCTCTTTATTAATTGTTTAATATTTATTATGTTATCACTTAGACTTGCATGTTTAAATTAAATAAAAAATAAATAAATAAATTGATTGTTTTAATATTAATTATCACTTAGCAAGCATGTTTAAATAATAACCAAATAAATGAAGTGACCTTAATTGCTACTTGTAACCCCCACATAAATTGCATGAGATACGGTCGGGACCCACATTTGTGGACCTCGAGGGATGCCTAACACCTTTCCCTCGAGGTAATTTGAACCCTTACCCTGATCTCCGGTTCGTTGACCTTAGTTAGACTTAACTAGGTTAGATAGGTGCCCTAACGCGCCTTAATTCGTTAGGTGGCGACTCTTCAAACCTCAAAAGCTCCAAAAGAGTTGTTAGGTCGTGCACCAAAACCCGTTTTTTTTTTAGGAAAAACGGGGCGCGACATCATGCTCGATTAATTAGGTGAGCATTCATTTGAAGTTAGTTGAATTACTTTTATTTTATTGCCAAGTAGATAATGTGGTCAATAGAAATATCACTGTGTATACGTATATAATATTATTATTTTTTATTTTCGTAAAGTCACTAATGCTCATTATTTATTTTTCTTTGCATGAATGGCCTCTCGGAATGAGTCCGACCACTCCATTTTCCTCGCATTTTCTTTGTTGGGCTGAAGCCCAACAGTTCGAGCCAACCTTAGGTGAAATGCAGGTCTCGAGAGTCGAAAATACACTGATACAACTGTATACATCCAGTGTATACACTGTATATTGGAGCAGAGAAATGGGCCCAAAAAGCCCTAAAATTTCAGCTTTGTATTTTGTTATTATCTGGCCTATGCCCTTTTATTTTAATTATTATTACCTTGTTAGTTCGTAGGACAGGTGGAATTGGGTCATTTGGCCCCAAAACGAAATTAGGCCCAAGTACTGGCCCAAGCGAACAGAAAACCAGACTAGGACCCAAATCTCTTTTATTTTATCATCCAGATGTCTTGGTTGTTTACTTGCTATTATTTGCTAATAATTTTAAGGTTTTCGAAATTCAATCCCCCAAAAGAATAACTGTTTTGTGTTAACTATTAAAAATCAAACAAATATTTATTTTTACTTGACTTTAGAATATTTACCTAAATATTATCCTTATAGCATTTCCCCTTTCCCCCTTTAGTTATTTTAAACTCTTAAATTGTTAATTTCCTAAAGTTGTAAAGCATGCCTATTTTTTTTAAAAATATTTAGCCAAAATAATTAATTGTCGGATAACCGCGTATTAGCGGGTATTTCGGGTGCTTTCAAACCCTTCCCGAAATGCTACTAAGAACCTCGAACCCCCTTTAAATATTTTCATTAGATTTACTGTTTTAATCTTTTGAAAAAGCAGTTTTCTTGATTTTTCTTAAAAATTAAGTGGCGACTCTAAACCAGTCTTAAATTACATTTTTTAAATAAAACAAATTGGATGATGACTTTGAACGATTTCATTTTTAAATACACACTATTTTATGATATAGAAAATATACCACGCACAATCACAAAATAAATAGAAATAATAACTTTATTCATCAATTGTGAGTACAAATTTGTTTATTCTCTAATTTTTTTTGCTCTTAAGATTTTATGTGATTTGAGGGTTGTTAGCGGTATATTTCTTGAACTAGGATAATATGTACCTTTTCATAGCTGGTTATCAAGAAGAGTTCGACCACATTTTGATATCTTTGTGAAAAATTGATCATGAATTTATGAAATTTTTGAGATGCCTCTTCAAGAGAATATATTAACCTTTATATAGGCATGAATTAAGATTTAAGATAGAATAATCTGAAAAAACCCTACTGAAATTGAATTCGTCTCGTAAAATCTCATAAAATTTTAATGTCTACACTGTATTGTCATTATTTGGGCCTTTTATTGACAAGATACACATTGACATGATTTCATCGTGGACACATTGAACTCGATTTATTAGTGAAGATCATAATCAATATATAGCGCAAGAACTTGACTTAAGGAATTGCTTAAGTAGCTCTCAAGATGTTGCTTGCTTTATCTTTCATAGAGGTTTCAACTTTCATATATAGATGTTGAACCGTGGAAAATTTTGTAAATTAAAGTCATTTTTTGACTTATTAAACAATTTAATACTTATTAAACTATTTAATACTTATTAAACATGTATATAAGAATGATATTTATATTCAAATCTAGAAAAAATTACTACTTTAATGAAGTTTCACTTGAATTTTTTTTACTCACATATGATATTTTCATCAATTTAATTAAAATATTATATGTATCATTATGTACACAATTATCACTTAATTTAATTAATTAATAGATATAATTCTAACCTCAATTTTCAACGTAAAAATTATAATTATTTAATGTAATATGAGTGCACATAAACTTTTACCAATTTACAAGATTTTAGACCAGTAAAATTTTATCATGGACAGATGCTGCAAATAAATTTCACGTAATGCATAAGTGATTAATATTCCTATTTTTGGTACTTTTGCTTTTATGGGGGTTCTTTGTCCTTTTCCAAATCCAAAATAGGAACAAAATTAAATTATGGGTAATGCTAAAGCAAAAAAAAGTGATATTCTTTTTGACTTAAATTATTTATCGTGATTTTATAAATTATTTATTATTATAAAAGTTTGAAATAGTAATTTTTTCCCATTTTATTTTAATAGTAATTATTCTTGTATCTTAAAACATGAATAAGGACACAATAGTTAAACTCACTCTTAAATAATACTTTGTTCATCTCAAATAATTTAACGTTTTATCTTTTGCACGCCCTTTAAAAAATTAAAAAATAAAATTTTTTTATCTTAAACTTTTAAATAATAATTAATTTGAGATAACTATTTTTAAAAATCACATATTTGATATGAATTAAAATATTTGAATTGCTAGCTAATCTCCTCCTAGATTCTTATAACTAATTTGAGATAATTATTTTTAAAAATTATGACAGATGATTTGATATAAATAAAATATTTTCTAAAAAACGTGAAACAGAAAACAATAAATAATTTGAGACTGTCAAAGTATTGAAATGGAAGCTTATCTATCTCATCCTAGATTCTTCTTTCTAGGAAATATCGAGTTATTATTACATTTATATTAAAAAATTACATAAATCTTTAAATTTTAAATTTATACAGATTTGATATTGTCATCTCTTAGGAGTTAGGTGTATGCCATTAAATTATATTTTCCTAAAAAAAATAAAAGAATTTGCTTCTTGTTTATCCGTGCATTAAATGTTCAAATTTCAAAACGCACATATAATAAATTTATTTTTAGAGGAAAAATATAATAAATAAAAAGGAAAATAATTATATTTGTTCAGTCAAAAGAAATATAAAAACAAAATTGGTTACAATTTAATAATAATAATTATGACGTCCCTATCAAAAACAGTCAACGATTGTGCATTGTGTCAAATAACAATAAATTTTGTTGTCACATTTTTCTCAATAGGGTTAGTAAAATTTAATGCTATTTTAGTCCTATGAAATCCCGCTATAAATATTTTTTTATTCTTAATTATTTTAGACCGTATTTAATAAAAAAAATACTTCATTACGTAAATTAGATTTAGGCACAAATTTAGATTAGTAAAATCTCAAAACAGATATCACATTCAATTTAATAAAAAAAATAAAATCTCAATTTTTTTTATAACACGATATTTAAATTTAAATTCAGTCAAATTAGATTCAGTCAAATTAAATTCTTAACATCTGAACAAATCAGAACAAACAAAAAATGTTCCATAAAAAGAAATATACACATTCCAGTTCAAAATAATTATTTTTAAAAATTTGGACGGATTAAGTCACTAACTTTTTTGACCTTCCAGCTAAATTAAGAAATTCACTAATTTCCGAAAATTAAAAAGGCAACTTTTGACTAATTATAATTTTTTTTCTTCAGATTAACATAATATCATTAAATTTATACACTGAATTAAGAATGCATCAAGTACAAATTCGGCAAAAAATAATAATTAAATAACTTTTTGTGAATAATTTTACACCGAAGAAAATATTTTCTATACTTGGAAAGAATATAATACTAGTAATTTCCAATTAGTTCCCATAATTTTTTTCTACCAAATAAGGAAAAAAACAATGACAATTCTCATTTTTGGTCAATCAATAAATATTTTTCGTTCCTATATTCTTCTTCTATCAAACATAAATAGTTATTTCTCCCAGTTTATAGTTTGACTGAGCACAAATTATTATTTTTTTAAAAAATTCAGTCTTCTTTCCTTATATTCATACATAAAATACTAGAATTAAAAAACCATGTTAAATACTCTATTTGTTTCTATTTAGTTGTCATATTATATTTTTCAAGAGTCAATATAACTGATTATTTTAAAAATAAATTTTTAGTTATTCAAAAATTATACGAAAAAATATTATGATGATGAAAAAATACATCTTAAAATGTCATTCAAAATTTATATAAAAAAGAAAACTATGACAACTAAAAAGAAATAAAAAAATAAAAACAATCTAAAATGGAAAGTAAGACAACTAAATTGGAACGGAACGAATATTTATTTCATTACTTAAAAAAAAAAAAAACGATGCGAGTCCTTAAAGCTACAATAAGGCCGACAACACTGAATAATTTCTCCCATCGAAATTCCCGCATTTTCTGCCGAATAAAAAAAATAATTAAAAAAAAAACTTCCTTTTTAAGAGACGTATTAAACAAGTCTATAAGTCAAACCACTTATCCTTAAATTTCTGATAAGTAAACCGACTTATCAGTGATAAGCAGACTAACTTATCACATTATTTCATAAATTTTCAACCCCTCTTATCACTCCCTTCCTTCTCCTATTTATATGTCTCTTCCCCACCTAGCCCTACTCACACATGGTCTTTTTCTCTTTCTCTCTCTTCCATATAAAAAAGTACTCAAAATTCTACCTTTTTTGTTTCTCTCTCTAGTTTCTCTCTCATATATATATATAGACACAAAAAACCTTGGATCTATTTTTTTGTTTGTTTAGTCTCTCACTCATTCATTCAAGGTATGTATGTTATTGTGTGTATGTGTATGTGTGTGTGTTTTAGGCGGTTTCTCTCTCTATATATATGTATATGTATGTACATGCACGTATATGTGGGTGGATGAGGTGTTTTAGGTGTTAGGTGAGTTTAATTTGAGGAAATTTTGGGGTTTTTTGGTTTTGTGTTTGATCTATGGAGTTTTTGTTTTGGGGGAATTGTATGGAATTGGTTTAATTTTAATGGGTTGGAGTTGAATTTGGAGGATTTTTGATTTTTTTGCAGGTGAGAGATGTCTTCGCTGAGTAGAGAGCTTGTGTTTTTGATACTACAGTTTCTGGATGAGGAGAAATTCAAAGATGCTGTTCACAAGTAGGGTTTTGTTTTTATTTTCCCCTCATTTTTTGTGATTTTTTTGTTGTTGTAAATGTGGGAGATTGAAGAATTGTTTGAGTTTTTGGTTTGGGGATCTAAAGTGTTGTGAAATTTGTGGGTTGAGTGAGAAATTAGCTGAATTGATTGATTTGTTATATTAATTGTGTATGTGAATGGTTTTTTTTGTCTTTATATATACCATTTTTTACTCAATTAAATGAGAAGAATTTATAATTTGTAATAATGGTTGTTGAGGTTTTGTTTGTTT
The DNA here is from genome assembly GCA_029582685.1 of Solanum piurae. NCBI lineage: Eukaryota > Viridiplantae > Streptophyta > Magnoliopsida > Solanales > Solanaceae > Solanum > Solanum piurae. The sequence continues at coordinate 13,305 of JAJOOO010003090.1, read as the reverse complement.
GGTGGTATAATTTTTTATGTTTTTTTTTGGTGTTTTGAAGATTGGAGCAAGAATCTGGGTTTTACTTTAACATGAGGCATTTTGATGAAATGGTGGGGAATGGAGAATGGGATGAAGTGGAAAAGTACTTATCTGGGTTCACTAAGGTTGATGATAATAGATACTCCATGAAAATTTTCTTCGAGATCCGAAAGCAAAAGTATCTTGAAGCTCTGGATAGGTGAGTCTGATTTTTTTCTTTTCGATTTAGATGCTTGTTGTGTGTTTCAATAATTTCTAAAATGTCTGATAGTTTGTTTTTGTTTTTCTTCTAGGAATGACCGTCCTAAAGCTGTTGAGATCCTAGTTAAGGACTTGAAGGTGTTTTCGGCGTTTAATGAAGAGCTTTTCAAAGAAATAACACAACTTTTGACTCTTGACAACTTTAGGTAACGGAAGGACTTGACTCAGAGATTGCTATCTTAGCTCCCATATCTATTTTGTCTATCTTTTAAATGTGTTCTTTGTCAATTTTCAAATGATTCTGGATTTGTCTGCAATGATTTTCAGGGATAACGAGCAATTATCTAAATATGGAGATACTAAGTCTGCTAGGGGTATAATGCTTCTGGAACTCAAGAAATTGATAGAAGCAAATCCCCTTTTTCGTGATAAGCTGACCTTTCCTTCCTTGAAGAATGCAAGACTGCGGACATTAATCAACCAGAGGTTTATTTCTGGAGAGCATTAGACTTTTAAATACTAGCATTTCGGTTTTGGTTCTTGTTTTTGTCTTCTTTTATTTATAGTGTAGTTGGCTTACACATAGGTGCCCATTATTGTTGCAGTTTGAACTGGCAGCATCAGCTTTGTAAGAGCCCGAAGCCTAATCCTGACATAAAGACCTTATTTGTGGACCATTCTTGCGGTCCTTCACAGCCAAATGGTGCACGTGCTCCGTCCCCTGTTACTCATCCACTCATGGGAGCTGTTCCAAAGCCGGGGGTTTTTCAAGCTCTGGGTCCTCATGGTGTAACTGTAAGTAGAAAAGGAAACTAGCTAAATTTCATTTGTAAATCATGAATGATTAGAGATTGAAGTTTGTTCCTTTCAGCCTTTCCAGCAAGCACCTGCTCCTCTGCAAAACGCTCTTGCTGGGTGGATGACTAATACTTCCCAAGTCTCTCATCCTTCTGCATCTGCTGGACCAATAGGTTTTACCACTCCAAATAATGCAGCAGGTATTGTACGTTTATCACAACTTCGAAATGATTCTATTGAGGTCCATCAATACTAGTGCGAACGCCCATTCATTGACAAATATAGTGGAGTGTATTTGCAAATCTGAAAAACTGATTTCTCTCCTCCAATCCCTCTCCCCTGTTAAGAGTTAGCTAACCATAAACTGATACTTGCTCTATGTGCTAATTATTTAGCAGCAGCTATGCTAAAGCGTCCGAGGACTCCTACAAATAACTCAACAGTAGACTATCAAACAGCTGACTCGGAGCACATGTTAAAGAGATCAAGACCTTTTGGTGTATCAGATGAAGTATGTTACCATTATCTTGAGTTGCTTACACATTAGTTTGTATTTAACTGAGCTGTACGTTAGAAACTGTGGCTTGCAAATCCGCTTATATTTTAGGAAGTTCTTTTGTGTGTTTGATCCTTTCGTATTTTAAGAGAAACAGTGATTCTATATGAATTGATTACAGGTAAATAATATGCCTATCAATATTTTGCCTGGTGGATACTCCGGACAAAGCCATGCGCAAAGTTCCTACTCATCAGATGATTTGCCCAAGGCTTTTGTCATGACTCTAAATCAGGGTTCAGCAGTCAAGAGTATGGATTTCCATCCGGTGCAGCAGATTTTGCTTCTTGGTTAGTTTCCACACAGTGAAATTGGTTTTCTTTAATTGATTTCCCTCATGTTGATTTTTAGATCTACTTTTATGCTACACCAATTGTACATTTGTTTTGGGCTGCTACTGATGGTTCTTTATTTTCAGTTGGTACTGGCACAGGAGAGATTATGCTTTGGGAATTGGGTTCTAGGGAGAGGATTGCTAACAGAAATTTCAAGATTTGGGATCTTTCACAATGTTCAGTGGCTCTGCAGGTATGTGTGAAACTTGTTGATTGCATTCACACTTGTTTATCATTTGTGGTCATAATGTCATATGGATGGTTTATAAGTCTCATAGTTACCAATTTATTATCTGAATAACAACCAGGCATCTATGGCAAGTGAGTACTCTGCATCAGTTAATCGTGTAATGTGGAGTCCTGATGGCACTCTGTTTGGTAAGTCGTCTGGAGGCTATAATGAAATTAAATCCTGGAACCTTTAGTTTTCTGTGAATGATAAAGCTTGTTTCAGTAGTTCATACTACTGAAAGCTAAATTTTTTAGACTGAATTGCAATAATCGGCCATAACTCTCCTTTTGCTTTCTGTTGATTCTTCATTAGGTGTTGCATTCTCTAAGCACCTTGTGCACGTCTACTCATATCACGGTGGCGATGATCTTAGAAACCATCTTGAGGTAATGTGCCTTTTGTAATCCTTCCGAATATTTACCTCTTGCTTTCTTTTACTGAATGAATACGGACTTTGACTGGGCCTTACGTGCAGATTGAGGCTCATTCAGGAAGTGTCAACGATCTTGCCTTTTCCTTCCCTAACAAACAGATTTGTATCGTAACCTGTGGGGATGACAGGCTTATTAAGGTTTGATATGTTATGTGCTTTGACTCAGATTGTAAGGGTCGGACTTCCTCCACCCCGTTCACCTTTTTCTGTTGACTGGTTATGAGCTGTATTTGATAAAATATTTCTCGTTCACAGGTGTGGGATGCGGTGTCAGGGGCTAAGCAATATACTTTTGAGGGCCATGAGGCACCAGTCTATTCAGTATGTCCACATCACAAAGAAAGTATTCAGGTTAACCAAGCTCCTCCTTTTGAATTATCAGAAAATTTATTATAACTTGTTAGATGATTTTTTCCCCATTTCGGGAACTATTTCTTCCTTCATATATGATTTGAAGAAACAGTTTTCAGGTATTTTGATATGCACAAGAGCATTAACAAGTAGTAATAAAAAATTATGAGGCTGTTCAGCATTCATGAATTCAAAAATGCTTCTCTTTTGATGTGAAGTTCTAATTTACTTGTCTTTAGTGATATTTTTTTATCTAACTTCTTGGGTCTTCTGCTCCTTTTTTTGTCTTCTCAGTTTATCTTCTCAACTGCAATTGATGGGAAAATAAAGGCGTGGTTATACGATAACATGGGTTCAAGAGTTGACTATGATGCACCAGGTCATTCATCAACCACAATGGCCTATAGTGCTGATGGAACAAGGTTTGCATAATGACTTCCATAACTGTGCATGATGCGATTTTCTTACTTTCCCTTGGTTAAAGTTTGTGGTATATCATGAAATATTGACTTGCAGGTTATTCTCATGTGGGACTAACAAAGAAGGAGAGTCATATCTTGTTGAATGGAATGAAAGTGAAGGAGCTGTAAAGCGTACATTTAGTGGTCTGGGGAAGCGTGCAGGTGGGGTAGTGCAATTTGACACTACTAAAAACAGATTTTTGGCAGCTGGTGATGAATTCACGATCAAATTTTGGGAAATGGACAGTGTTAACTTGCTGACAACTACTGATGCTGACGGTGGCTTACCGGTAAATGCCAGTCAACCAATTCCTTAACAACCCAACCATGTCTTTTTTACTTACACATTTTTACCACATTTCCAGGCTTCTCCTTGCCTCCGATTTAACAAGGAAGGAATGTTGTTGGCTGTTTCGACGAGTGACAATGGGCTAAAAATCTTAGCAAATGCAGATGGTGTTAGGCTTTTAAGATCCATGGAAAATCGCCCATTTGATGCTTCTAGAGTATCTTCTGCTTCTGTGGTGAAGGTAGATGGATTGATGCATTTCCTTTCCTTGTTCTTCAATGTTGAAAATATTACTGTGTAATATTAGGCTGTCGATAAAATGCTTTACATGTATGCAGCCCTCCACGGTGGGAAGTTTTGGGCCTCCTAGCACTTCTGTTGCTGCAAGCTTTGTAGATCGAGCAGTGCCAATGGCATCCATGGTTGGTGACACTTTTCTAATTAAATAGAGATTTTCTTAGTGCAGTTCATACTTGTATGTTTTGGGACTTTGGACCATTTGTTGATCAGCCCCTTTATTTTAATTTCTTGGTAGAATGGTGAAAGTCGCAATTTAGGTGATGCAAGGCCAAGAACTGCAGAAGAGCCTGTTGATAAATCTAAAATCTGGAAACCGACTGAAATTAATGATCCATCACAGTGCAGATCCTTGAAGCTTCCTGACAGTGCAACAGCACCGAAGGTATGAGTTATTTTGCTTAAATAAAACCATGACCAAAGTTTTTGCCTGTAAACAATTTCTTTATGAGATGTGAGGTTGCATCATATACTTGATCTGTAATGACTAATGTCATTTTCCATTTAAGCTGAAAAAAGTAGTCTTTTTTTCTAATATTTTCCAGTTTCAGGTTACAAGGTTGATATATACAAATTCAGGATACGCTATATTGGCATTAGCTGCCAATGCTGTGCACAAACTTTGGAAATGGCCCAGAAATGACCGACACCCGACAGGGAAGGTATTGGTTTTTACAACTTTAACTCTCTTTTGCAAATATATATCATTACAGCTCATTGTGCAATTCTCTAATAGGCTAATGCAAGTATTGTCCCACAACTATGGCAACCTGCAAGTGGGACACTGATGACAAATGATACTAATGACACAAATCCTGAAGAGGTTGTTCCGTGTTTTGCACTCTCAAAGAATGACTCCTACGTCATGTCAGCTTCTGGAGGGAAAATATCGTTGTTCAATATGATGACTTTTAAGGTAAAATGCTGCATCTTTTCATTCTGAGCTGTCCACAAGTAATTTGGTTGCATATGTGGGGATGAAAGAGGGAAACTTTGAGCAACTTGCACTCTAGCTTTAGCCTAGCAGTTCAGCTAAGAAGCTGCTATAAATCAGGAATTAGTTGCATGAAATTATATATTATTTTGCTTTACTTTGCTTTCCACTAATCTCTATATATTGTTTCTGTTGCAAATGCAGACTATGACAACATTTATGCCTGCCCCACCCGCAGCAACCTTTTTGGCATTTCATCCTCAAGATAACAATGTTATTGCCATTGGAATGGATGACTCCTCCATCCAGATATATAATGTCCGAGTTGACGAGGTTGAGTTATTCAAACATTTGTTTCATTTTGTGATTTTCGGAATATTACTAATTCAGTATTTAGTTTAAATTCGTTGACATCAAGTATGATCCCTTTGTGTAGGTAAAGACAAAGCTCAAAGGACATCAGAAAAGAATAACTGGGCTTGCTTTTTCGAATTCTCTCAACGTGCTTATATCTGCAGGAGCAGATTCTCAGGTAAATTAATTTTATATAGATGTATTTTGGTTGAAAAACCAATTTTAGATATTCTGCCCTAATCATTATGGAAAAATGAGTTTAGTGTGGAACTATTTGGAGGTTGATAGTTGAGTTTTGATCGAGAGGAAATTGGTTAATAGTGTGACTACCTTGTCTTAACACTTCAAAGTGTTTGGAGAGAGCACCCAATTATTTATTTCATTTTATGTATGCAATACGCCTCCTCACAGTTCGAACCTTTTTTCCGGACCAAGCATGTGGAAGTATTTTGTTGATGGGTGGCTGTGAGATTTGAACCTAGGACCTCAGCATGCTCTAATATCATGTGTGATTACCCTATATAAAAGCATAAACTGTTAGGGGAGACAATTTTATATATTTAACTTATGTGCTGCAACAAAAGGAAGTGCTTGGTTTGGTAACCCAGCCTACTTCACCACAATCATATTATAATTTTTTACAAATCTTTTCCTTAATAAGAGCTTTTGTAATTGTGATGTTTTGTATGAGCAACCGTTGCATCATGAGGTACCCTGTTTCTACAGCTGTGTGTTTGGAGCAGTGATTCCTGGGAGAAGCAAACAAGCAAATACTTGCAGATTCCTGCTGGGCGTGCAGCTGCTCCTCAAGCAGATACTCGTGTACAATTTCACCAGGATCAGACACAATTGTTGGTAGTGCACGAAACACAGATAGCCATATTTGAAGCTCCTAAACTGGAGTGCCTCAAACAGGTGCGGTTTCCCTTCTCTAATCCTTTCCAATCCCAAGTTTAAAATAAGGATACATATAAGCTTGAGTTGCAATGAGTAGACTTCCATTCCATTAGGCCTGTGGGTTCTGGATTCCGTTTCTGGTGAATCATTTAACCACATTTACATCATGAATACCAAAAAAGTATCAGAGTACATGTGCACATTATTATTTCAATATTCTTTACTGTGTGTTATGTTATTCTGCCCAGTTTAAGTCTGACATTGGATTTTTCCTCTTGAACAGTGGGTACCTAGAGAAGTAACTGGGCCAATTACACATGCAACATATTCTTGTGATAGCCAGTCTATATTTGTTAGTTTTGAAGATGCAAGTGTAGGTGTTCTAAGTGCTTATACACTGCGATGGAGATGTCGGATCAATCCTACTTCATACCTTCCCGCTAATCCAAGGTGATTGAACACTGCTGCTTTTCTTTCCAAAAACTGTTCGGAAAAAAAATCTCAAAAAATCTGAAAATGCTTTAGCTGTTTTTCTTCGTTTTTTCTCATTCTAGTTTGGTTGTTTTTGAAATTTGTTTTGCAGTGCAAGGGTGCATCCACTTGTTATCGCTGCACATCCATCTGATCCGAATCAGTTTGCATTGGGACTAAACGATGGTGCTGTAGTTGTACTTGAGCCGCTTGAGGCTGAAGGTAAATGGGGAACGTTGCCCCCAGCTGAAAATGGTACTGGGCCAAGCACTTCAGGTGCTGCAAATTCAGATCAACCTCAGAGGTAGTTACCTCATGCACATGCTGGCAGTTTTCGTTGAAAGGACGAGTGTATGTACTACTGCATTGTGTTGTTTTTCAACGTCCCTCCATTACAATTTTCTTGGAAGGGGAGAAGCTTCTAGATTAGCCAGTGTAGTTAATAGAAAGCTGAATTTAGATAATGTAGAGTTTGTTTAGTAGGGTTACATCAGTTCACCGATAATGTTCGTGGACGTGTAAATGTAGTAGAGGGTGTCTTGGCATCAGTAATCTGGAAATCCTAATTATAGTTGGAGATATGAACAATTACCTTTGTCAATGGCTCTTTTTAGCTTTACTAAAGAAGAATGATTTCCAAATTGTTTCCTTAAAGTTACTTGAGTGGTTTGAGGATGTGTTTTGATGAAACCTGTACCTTTACATGTTACAGAAAGGAGAAACAAAAAGTTTGAATCTTTTTGGGCGGGGTACTTGCAAAACGCCCTGTGACTCATGTGTGAGGCTTACATCCCAAGTGTTTGATTGTGCGTTGTTCAACGCTTGGAGTCGAACCATAGTTCTTATTATTGCATGTGTCAAATTCCCTAATTAGCAATGTTGACTCTCAAATTCTTCAACAAATGAATAATGGAAGCTCAATTTCATCTAAAGATTGATAGTAGTAACTCAAATATGAAATAATGATCCGCATAATTGCTAATTGAAAATGTTATGAGGTTAAATATAATTTGAAAATACCTAGAAATTTATATCTTCACTTTTTATTTATCTTCATGCCTCAGAATTATCAGACTTTAGGAAGGTACTATGTGTAGTTTGATAATATCTTTTAAGTGATGACTTTAACACTTCCAATATTTATGTGTTATTGTTCTATATTATTAAAACATAAATCAAGAAATTAAAGATTCATAAGCCCCATGTCTCAAGGCTTATGTTTCATCCAGTACCAAGTAAAAATGTACCCACCTATATTTGAAATTCCATGGTTGTTGGTAGAGAGAGTTGTATGGATAATAATTTGGAGCCAAATGTGTGTGTAGGGTGGAGCTAGGGTACCCGAAGAGCATTCATTCAAAACTTCTTTATCATAAAATTACATTATACATAGAGGTCAAACTTATTTTTTTTAATGTATATATAGTAGATATTGAACACCCTCGACTTCTTGATATGTTAATTTCTTTATAATTTGAATCCCTCTAGTGAAAATTCTAATTCCACCAGTTACCATTAAAACACTGCCTTCCTCTACAATGCCTGTTCATCTTAATTATCATTACTATTATAAATCAAATTATTGAATATTTCGAAACTACTTGACCGAGTCTACAAAGCTTTGCTTTTCTGGTGAAAACTGACAAGAAATTGTTGTTTAGATTATATAAAATCTGTGAAGAAGAAGAATTCATTTACAAAGTGCCAACACAGAATTAGACTCTTCCATGTACAATGCTCAAAACTTATTAGTAGTATAAAATACAAGAGCAGAGGATGACTAATTCCTACTAGTTCTTTTTCGTTTTCCACCCGCAGGATGATCAATAGTGTTTCCACTTACCCTTCTAGTAGAGGGGTGACTCAAACCCTCAACCTACGATGGTGGAGGTGCTCAAACACTTGCTACTAGTTCCGTCTTCGACCTAGCTTCCCTCGCCTTCGAGAATTGCTGGAAGATTGCTTGTTGGGTTCTACAGATAGAACAGTTCCTCCTTTCCCATCTGAAATTCCCATGTTTGAAAGTTTCCTCTGGGCTTCAACATAAACTTTTAAGTCCCGGATCTACAAAAATCGAGAAGAAAACTCAGCTATATTAAACGGGAAAGAGAAAAACTGGACAAGCCAAAAGGAATGCAATGGAAGTACCTGTTCCTTGAGGTCCAGTTTATTCTCGTCCTTCGACTTGAGTAATAACCTTTCCCTACGCACAGGTAAATGTATTTACAACTTTAGTCACATAGCTGTGTCTAGTTTAGTTTAAACCACCACAGGTTTAGTGCATAGTGACGTGGAAGTGAAGAAAAAGACCGGTACAAATCAATTGGGCCGACCTATTGGTATCACCAAAATCCAAATTGACTAGTATCAAAATAAATTAATGGAAAATGTAACAAAATGCAGATATTTTCAAGCTCCGGCGAGTCTTTACTGATGACTGTAAAGCTAACACAAGTCAGATAAAATAAATGTACCTTTCTGCTGTTTCTCTATACTTTGTCTGCAAAAGCTCTTGGTTTTTCAAAAGCACTTGATTCCTCTAAAAACAAAAGGTAATTAATCAAAAAGTTATTGAGTTACATAAAAGTAGAAATAAGGTGCGGAAAAGATCCAGGAAGTTTGTGCACGGAAACTTTTCTTGATCGGTCCATACCTCTGCAATGGACTTTGTCTCCTCTGTATACATTTCTATCTTAGCCTGCAAGTCATTCAACTTTGAGAAAACTGCCTTCTCCACTGCTCTGGATATTGAGCTCTCTTTTCCACTCTTTGCCTCGGCTAGTAGAGATTCATAATGCTGAGGAACATAAGTCAAAACTGTTAATTAACTGAAAGGACTTTTTCACTCTTTTAACAAGCTTAAATTCTGGCTAAAATGCATGCATAGTGAAACTGCTCCCACACTTGCTGCCACAGAGAAATTAAGTAGAGGTTACAGCAGGTCAGGATATCACTTCTTCTAAGATGAAAAAAATGCAAAGGCTGATCAACAGAATGAAAGGAGGTTTAAGTTTTGCTTACTTGTCTTTGAGTTTCCAGCTGACTAGCAAGAAGATTGTTGTACTCATCTACAATCTACATTTAGGTAAAACACTAACTTAATTGGCTTCAAGATATGACAGATAATACCAAAATAAAACCCCTAAGGAGAGGACAGGAAATGGAGGGATTTCCAATTATGAACGATCCTAAAGAATGTCAAAAAGTCGTTGAAACAAGAATGATATGAGAGAACAAAGAAAAAAAATACCGAATCAACTTTGCTGCTGAAAAGGGCACCACTAAAACTTGAATCCTCATCATCGCCACAAGTAGTACATTCTCCCTCAGTTGCAGTACATCGGGAATTAACAGTAACCAACTTGCTATCACCTTTCGATTGATTCAATCGGTGGACATACTTGTCCCCTACATAATCCCAGATTTGTTGGGTTTCCAATTCAAGTGAATAGTGATGTGCTGCATCCGTCCAGTGTTTAATTGCATGCTTTTTCTCATATCTATGATAAGAACAGGTCAAAGAAGGGCTGGTCAGAGATGTTTAAACACCATCAAGTCACAATAGCAACTTATTAAGTTCACTAATAGGATGGTTAAAGGGGGGAAAATGTATTATGTACCTTCCACACCCTACAAAACCACAAATCAAACAAACACAAAGATTCTTCATTGTTCCACACTCTGAACAGGTAGGCTTCTCATCTTGCTGCTGACAAAGTTGACACACCTACAATAGACAGTAAAATATTGTCAGTGAACACATGCAGAAACAGACAAATTGGGCAAGAACGTTATTTGCAAATAAAAATGAAAAACAAATAAACAGATGAAAGTATAACCATAACAATATAACTCAAAGTGCACATAAGACAGTTTTAAGATAAAAAAAACTCAAATTCACCCATAAGCACTCACTCCTCAACTGAAGTGCATGCATGAAACTTAGTAGTAGAAAATCTGATCTTGTTTAGACCTCATATACATGACTTTTTTCATAAATATTGACAAAGCACTTAATTTCATCAGTGTAAATGAGAGTCATGGGGAGAAATTAGACAAGCATACTAACTTGGCATGCCAAATAGGTCCACTTTGAGACACAAGAGCACTGAAAGGAATGGTCACAAAGTGTACTCTGTATTCCACTTGTATCTTGGTCCAATCTTTCTGAAATTCCCAACATGAATTGTGTAAGTTTCCATGTCAAAATGTAGAAAAAAAGACTGTAAAAATGTAGAAAATATTATGTGAAATTTTTCCAACATATAATTAGAAAAACCATAAGTATTAATGCGGATGCTAGAATATATGTACGGTCATACATGATATCGATAAATAAGAAATGATCACATTAACAGGTCAAATAGTGCATATAGAAGAGAAAAAGTAAGAGAGTCATTTGAGATACTTCTGTTATGTTCTACTCCAACATAGACCTCCAAATGCACTAGTCTTCAAGTACGACATTGTGATGATTGAAGGTGTTAAGCGGGAAAGAGATGGATCTAAAATCACCGGGCGAAGAGTTATCTCAAAATACCTACAATTTATTGGATTCTATGCAGACTTAGTGATAAACAAACTGAAGCAAGGTACCTGTTGTATCCATAACAATACCAACTAGCTAGAATTAAAGTTGGTCATTATTGACACACTTTACTTTAGGTCTAGCGTTCGATAACAGTCTCTAATATTTGCTTAGAGATTGTACGAAATGAAGGATATGTGTGATATGCACCCAAGGGTGTGGCCTAGTGGTCAATGAGGTGGGTGGAGTACCATGAGGTTCTCAGGTCACATTCCAGTGGAGACAAAAAACACTAGATGTCTATTCACATTTGTCCATGCCTTGGTGGATAGAGTTATTACCTGCTATCCGTGTTGGTGGAAGATAGCAGGTACCTCGTGGAATTAGTCAAGGTGCACGATAACACGATTATTAAAGAAAAGGATATGTGTGACATTTACACTACAGTTCTAGAGAATCATTAATTTGTTCCAAGTATTAGGTCGTTAAATGAATCAAGTCCAAACAAAGTAGAATGGATATTGAGGATTCATAAACCTGACCTCAACTACTTTGGTATTGAGATATAGCTGTTGTGCTAAATGTTTTCAAATTTATACAAAAACTTAGGAAAGCCAAGTTACTCACCAAGACACACTGGACATGTTGGCAATTCAGTATAACCAACAGGAGGTGTACTTGTAATATATGCCGACTCTTCGTACACCACTGATTGAATAAAGTATATATGGCAAACCTCAACCTGAAAAGTTGCACACCCTATTCAGAATAAACAAAAGAGTCTAATAAAATAAAAATAAAACGCATTCATAACCACAAACATAAAAGCAGTAATGAACTCTAATACTATTGCTAAAAACTAATACTGGTAATGATAATGATCATAATAACAGCAGCAGCAGCAGTTAGATACCTCGGTAGGCTTAAACCTTTTGCCGTTGAAGCTACAGTAAAACCCATCAGCAGCCAACTGATTAACAATATTGATCAACACACTGTAACTATGTTCTATTCCATCATTCCTGAAACATTCAGTATTAAAATTCAACATAAACAAATTTACAAACAATTTTAAGCCAGAAAATGCAGAGTCCCTCTGACACCACTACTTTCATGCAAATGTATAGTCCCTCTGACACCACTACTTTCATGCAAATGCAAAGACTCTCACTCAACCATATATATAACCTTTAAAAACCACAGATATAGATCTGAAGCCAATATTTTCAACAACATACCCAATATAGTCCTACAAAGTGGGGTCTTGTGACGGTAGAGTGTACGCAAACCTTACCCCTCATAGGTAGAGAGGCAGTTTCCGATAGACCCTCAACTCAAGAGAAAAAAAAGTCCAAAGCAGAAGTAACAAAAGTACAAGAAACAACACATAGTAACTACAACAGAAGTACATGAAACAACATATAGTAACAGAAATCGAAGGACAAGAAACTACAGTAGCAATGCTATAACTACTGGTATGGACGGATAACAAGATAACATACTCCTACCTACTAACCTTCAATCCTAATCCGTATCGTACACAACAACAAAAAGTCAACATTTTCAACGTGTAGCATAAATTTATGCGTATAAATTCACTAAATTACATCAGATAGTAGATATGAACAGATAAATACAAAACTACAGCAGAATTCTAAACATAGAGTTTAATTCCGGGATCCAGCTCTGTTTCAAACTTACTTAAGGAACATAACATGTGTGAAATCGGCAAGATGAGTTCCACAGAAGAGAAGGAAATCATCAGGGGAGAGGTAATTTGGAGCAGCGACAATGAAGACGGTGGTGGTGCGGGAAATAGGGTTGGAAATAGTGGTGGAAGTGGAAGAGGGAAGGTGGCGGAAGAGATGAGCGATTCCTCTAAGTTCCGATAGATGTAAGCTTCCGCTGCTGCTGCTAAGGTCACTGTTAGGGTTTGGGCCGTGTGCGGCGGAGGAAGTGGTGGCGATGGTGGTCGGAAGAGGTTGTGGAGAGTCGACGGTGTGGATTTGGAGGGTGAACATGGCGTTCTTTGGTAAGCTGTTTAAATTGGGAATTATATTCCTTAAATACTCTTCCATTCTCATTGACAAAATAAAAAAATAAAAAATAATTAATAAAAAAAATATATAATTTTTTCGTATTTTTTT
>JAJOOO010003089.1:0-20965 GCA_029582685.1 Solanum piurae | reverse complement strand
ATTTGAAAAAATGAGCTTTTTTTACCCAAAATAACAATAAGGGCATTTTTGGACCAAAGTATTGACGGAAAGGGCATTTTTGGACCAAACTACAAACAAAGGGCATTTTTGTTCCTTTCGCATAGTTTAAGGGCATTTTTGACCCTTTTCCCTAAATTTATTATCAAATAAGTTTTCACATTTTCCATTATTTTATACTTCTATTGTGTAAAAGAGGACTAAAGTACCCCATTTTGTACCCTGAAGCACTATGTTTAAACAGTTTGATTATAAGAGCATCAATTGAGTAGGCAATCTTGAATTTTTTGGTCAAACATTATAGTGAGAATTTTTTTAAAATTAGAATGATATTAAAGTAAAGTTAAATCTATATTTTTATATGATAACTCAATTATATTAATGTCTCCGTTTCTATTAAAATAAGAATGATGGTTTATTAAGAGAATACACAAGCTTCGATCGATTGAAATTTATACTTAACTTTCAACATCAGGTACGAAAATAAAAATAAAATAAGTGTGAATATTCAAATAAATGCCCTCACTATATAACGTGCTAATTCGGGATCCTAATAATTTAGAAACACTATTTAAAGAGGGGAATTCCAATGAATGTCTAGTCGAAAATCTATCAAAATTTAGCTCGATTGATAATGTGTTTCTGGTAAATTTTTTGATAAATTTCTATCCGATTCTATCGAAAACTTCCTTTTTGGTTAGTAGTGAGATTTTTCACTCTTGTGGGTAAATTTTAAATAACACAAGTTTCAACTTTACCAATGCTCACAAGTACTATCAATTAATACATGCTAAGAGAGTTCCAGTTAGAGTGGAGTCCTTTTTTTCTTCAGAGAGTAAAACCTAGAAAATTTCACTGTATGTTTCATTTTCTATTCTACTATTTGGAGTAATTTGGTTGAAGATGTTGATGCAAGTTGAACATCTACGAAAAAGCTGTCATAAAGTTTCGTTATCGATCAGTCTATCACTCAATCACAAGCCACTCTGTCATTGTCTAATTTTTGCATCAGACTTGTAGTACACCAATTAATGATTGTGACAGTTTTTACAGGATATGTATCGCCTTTGGGGTTAGATGAACTTTTGGGTGGTTACAATAATTATAAGCCTAAAGTATCTTTTGATCACTCTCATCTAGTAATTTTCTTAGAAGATTATAATACTCACATGTCTGTTGTCTGTCGTTTTCAAAGAATATGGATTCAACATTCTTATTTTCATGTTGATATCAACCATGCTAGGAAAATTGTTTTCAAATCTTCTCCACACTACAGAGAGAATCGGGGCTAATTGCTTCGATTAGGATTCACATTTGGAAATAGAATGAAACGAATTGGCTAAAGCTGTCAACACATGCTTTAGAAAAGTTTAACCACACAATATCTCAGTGAATATAGTATCATAGTTATAGTTGCCAATTAAAACTCATGAACAAGGCAAAAATTTTCCATCCAACAAAGTCACATCAAAGGACATGACCTTAAATAGGAGGTCGTGGACATGAATTACGATAGTAGATTAGAAGGCAGTAGATCATTGTCTAGCTAATCCTTCCATACTAATAATGTTAGTATTACTCTTATATGTGTTTGTCCTTTGATCTTTGTTACTATCTGTTATTTCTTGTACTTGTATATTCATTTTATTTTATTTTAGTTACTGTTCAACATGCTTTATTACACTTTCACATTCGTTACTTCTTTTTTCTGGATCACTTTGATTTATTTTTTCTTGAGCCGAGAGTCTATTGGAAACCTCTCTACCTCTGTGGTAGGGGTAAGATCAGATCTGCATACACTCTACCTTCTCGAGACTCCTTCGATATGTTGTTGTTGTATGTTTTTTATACAGACACAGAACAGAAAACTCAATAAATACCAGCCCAGGATTCTTTTTCCATTTCACTTATATTACATATGTTACTTATTATATACAGGCCAAACTTCATATTGATGAAATATTTCAATTACATTTTAGTGGATAAGACTCAAAGAGGTATACAAACAAAAGTTCTTTTGAAGAAATGGGAACCAAAAAATTAAAAAAAGAAGAGAACAAAATAAAGAGGAAAACCTGTAGGATTTCTCTGTAAATTAATAGTTGAAATAGGCATAGGACCTAATTCATGCACCCTTCAGAAACTGCTTCCAGTTTCTACAGATTGGCTGAAGGAACACAACCATCTTCTAGCTTCGACGTTTGACGTTGATCGCCTAAAGCTAGGTCGTGAGCATCGAGTCAGATGTTCTCGTTCACCGGTTCTTGGAACTAAAGATGGACTTGTGTCTGGCGTTCCCATACAAAGGCCCGGGCTGAATTTCAATGCCGGGAACTTTTGGCAGCTTAACGAGCGGAAGGAAGAGCCGAGAGGGGAGAGTCGGGAGCAATATAAATCGGGCTTGCATAAAGGTGTTTCTAATGTAGTTGGTTCTTGTCCATCAGCTGTACAGGAACAAAAAGGCAACGATAGACTTGTTCGCGCTGCTTCCTTGATGATTGGCGTTGTATCTGCCAGCTTAACGAATGAAACAATGCCGTGTCGACATAAAGGGCAAGGAATCGAACCTGGAGGGCCATGGGCCGCGGTTGAGGTGCTACTGGTGGAACACAGGTACAATGCACAGCGCGTGCAGAACTCATGAAAACAACCTGCAGAAAATGACGAGCATTAGGTACTGCAGTAACTAGACTGGCATATCAGGTACATTGCTACCAAAGAAAAAAAGCAACATCATCACATAAGCTTCCATAGATTGAATATGCCATAAATAATAAACAAATCTAAAAAACGATAAATCCAGCGAGCACGAAAAAGATCAAAGAGGAACAGTAATCAATCATGTTGTCTATATCAATCAATTCACATGTAAATGTGCATATTTATGTGTATGACAATGGCATCGGAAAAAAAGAACTTCCAGCCTTGAGCATATTATATATCACGATACTGAAATTTCAAGAACTTCCGGAGTTCTAGTGCCATGTGAAGAAGGAGAACTCTATCCAGCGACGAGTATGTATTCTTGAACGGAGAACATCTTTCCTTAGTTTTAATTTTTGTGGAGTTACATGGTCTCAACTCGAGAATATCTCAATAGAGGCTCATCACTCTATCATAGGAAATTCTTCAATATACCATTACCATTAGAAAATAGAGTTTAATCTCATTAGACATCAATTGGAAGTAAAAGAATAAAACAAAAAACTACTATAGAAATCTTTATAGTAAATTATCAACCATTTCATGTTTAAACGTCAATTTCATGCAGTTTCAGAAAGACGTACCTTCTGCAGCAACTGTACACTTTCTTTCAAGACAAACAACACAAGGGTCTAAACAAGTTGACGACGGGGAATCAATTGTTCTCCATCCACATTCTCTGCAGAAAATGACAACTTATTTTCAGAATTCTCATCCCCGAGCCTTATCAGTATGTAACTTGCACACAGCATACTGAAAGAGAACGATATTCTATTGAAATATAACAAAAAAACAGAAGCTGGAAATAGTGATCTTTCACCATTTTATCATGAAGATCAGATACTGGTACACCACAAGGGTAAATCACATAAATTGACTCAATGAATAATGTTATCTGTGCTAGAATTTGGAAATGCATCATAATAAAGAGCTATCCAGATGCATACTGCTTAGTCGCATTTGAATTTAAAGCTTGTGGGACAGCAATCAGCATATTCCAAATACTTTCATCAAAAGGAAGATGCATACCATAAAAGCCAAAGAAAATACACATTTTCCCCACTTCTTAATATGCCATGAATATTTAGTACCTTCATGAGATGTAAAAGGGTGGTGCTACACAACACAAAGGTTTTGATAAAGATGCAAGAATTAACAGTTCGGTCACCCTTGGATTCGGGCTTATGTTGCTCGGACTCTTCAAAAATGTCAATAGGTGCATGTTGGATCCTTCAAAAGTAGTGCATCTTTTGAGGATCCGAAACGGGCATGACAACATTTTTAGAGATTCCGAGCAACACAGGTTTGTGGAAAATCTGTCACAATAATTTAATTTTTTTCTTTATTCTACCTCGCACCCCACCACGACAAAACCCAAAAGAATTTTAAGAAAACCAGCATACACAACAGAACTCCTGGACCCAGATAGTCTTATTCTAAATATCACAGTGGTAAATGAGATGTGGAGACGAGATATTTCGCTCTCAAAATAGGGTCTTCAGATTGGATACCAATTGCCGATGGGTCAATTTACATGAATCTACTTCCGTATCGTCACCAGTACGTAAACCCTTAAGATGAAATATGTCATTATAATGCCAAATTGATGAATGAGCATCAACGAGTCCGACCAATATTTGCTGAACTGGACTCACCTAGCAATCTTCACTATACTCATAAGAGGGAGGCATAAAAATGGCGAAGGAAGAGGACGTGGTTGTTTTTCTGGACGAGCACTTAAAATCTCCTCCAGCCCATCTCTATGCCATGATCGAGCAACCATCAAAGGGGTCCACCTTAAATCACATAAAGAATATGCCAGTTAGAAGATTTATCTAAGCCATGATAGAACCACTAGCAGAGTTACTATACGAGAATAAGACAATATTTATTTGTTTCAATAACTCAGCACCCTAAATCCTTCTTTGTCATCTCTTCAATTCTAAAATACGACATGGAATAGCATGGTTAGCAGTTAGCTATACTACTTTTAACTCTCCATGGTTGTTCCCTTTTCCTACCTGAAACATTACCATCGTTCAGGTAGGAAAAAAGAACAATTGATAGTTTAGGTATGTTTTGACAAATAGTTGGTGATAGTTCACATATAGAACTCGAAAAAATGGGATACATTAGGTGTGTTTTTGACCCTGTACCTGCTAATAATAATATTGATAAGGGAAACTAGACCACACACTTTTAGTACATGTTGAAGATGTTAAAGCATGTAAAGATATCATACCCATTCACATTTTCTGCATTGAGACTGGCACCCCTGGCAATTAAAAGCTGAAAGATGGAATCGAAAATGATGACTTCAGAACTTGCACCGACTATACCAGAAAAATCAGAAAGAAAAGCAATCAGAAGAGGAACACGACCTGGCAACACTGAGCATTCCCACCACATGCAGCATAATGAAGTGGTGTACTTCCTGCACCTGCAACGCAAAGAATTTACCTTTTAGAAGGAAAAAAATACGGTATTAACTCATTTCCTTGATTCATGGCATGAAGCCTCTAAATTTTAGGCGCGACATATCAAGGACTTTTGGAGCTGATGCTTAATAGAAGCGGAACCGAGACCTAATCTACCACCGAATAAGAGTTTCAGGTGGTATCAAGTTCCTATTTGTTATCTTCCTAAAGGGCAGCCCGGTACATTAAGCTCCCGCTATGCGTGGGGTCTGGAGAAGGGCCGGACCACAAGGGTGCAATAGGTGTCTGTCATCTCATAACTGCCTCTTTAATACTTCTTCTGAAAGATATCGAGTAATACGTGAATCTAATGATCGACGGTTTCTATCTCTCTCTCTCTCTCTAAAATACAAGAGACATTATCTTCCTTAAGTACAAAGTACATTACTCATGATTTACACTAGCTAAAGTACCAAACGAAAAGCACCAAACTTCAAGGAAATGTCATAAACGTAATTAGTGCACATCATTGAAACTCAGGACATGACAACCGTACAACTTCTTCTTTCACATAGTTTATCAGGTTGACAGAGTTTGCGTATGCTTTTGAAAATGGAAACATGTTTTACCCTTCCGGTAAACGACTGTACTGAATAAATGATTGTTATCTCTAGTTTTGCTTTGAATGGAGAAACATGGTCAGTGAGAAATTCATAAAGCCGACCCGAACTTGTTAGGACTAAGGCAAAGTTGTTGTTTATCTATAATTCTGCTTCTTCTTTTTTTTTGAAAGCACACCGAAGAATATCAATATTTCATTCTCCATCGGAAATTGATATTTCCAGTTAAAAGCTATAATTGTTTCAGATCTTCCAAAATGGAGACTGTTATCTGTAGCATGATCAGTAAATGTGCGACTTTTAAGACAATTCTCTCATAAAGAACCACGAGAAACGCATTAAAACAGTCGACCATACATCTAATAGTTTCCCTCAGAAAGAATAAAGTTACAACATGATATGTAAAAGATGGCAGATAGGCATTTACGAATTGAAGGAACAGATAATAAGAAACAATTTAGCAATTATCAGCAGTTACAACAATCTTTTTTTAAAAATAAATAAATTATTGTGGGGGTGGAGAGGGGAAGGGAAAATGCACAAGGAAACAAGGCATTCAAGAGATCAAATGTGATATAAGAGTTGCATACTAGGCAGAACTTGGAAAATTGTCTCACCTATCAAATCGATTGTAGTCCCATCTTCCACAGTTACCTTGGTGACCGAAGCTCCCAAGTCCAAGAGTAGCTGCAAACTTTCCACATGGCCATTCAGCGCTGCCATATGAAGGGCGGTAATGCCACCATCAGCAGGTCTATTGATCACCTCATGTAGTTCACTACAGCAAGCACAAAAGAACTTCACGTTGATACAGTTTGGTAGCAGCGGGAGATGACCAAAAATCAAATGCAAAGGTTAAAAAAAGAGATTTACAAGTCATCGAATTCTTGGATAGAGTCTTCGTTTCTTGATCTCTTTCTCATGACATTACAGAAATTAGGGATGCTGGGAATATAATCAGCAAGGAGAAGTCGTATACATCGAGAATGTCCATTTAGAGCAGCTAAATGAAGTGCTGTACCTCCATTGAGATAATCAGCCTTATGAATCTACAATATAATGCAACAGTAAGTAAAGCTCATAATCCATCTCAACACACTCCTACTACTCTAGAAAACCAGTAAAGTTGAATTTTTACAAGGTAAGAACTAAGAACACTCTTAGTACTTCAAAGTAATCAAATTGAATATACCGCAATAATAAACTGTCATACATTGGCCATGAAAAGAATGAGAATCTGAACGACCTCCCAGTGACCATACTGACATGCTTGCATCAAAGCAGTCTGTTAACCATAAGACAAAATACTAGTTTCAATCAACTAAGAAGAATTACATATAAGATAAAGAATTGTGCTTGAGATAGAAAAACTAAAGCCAAAAAAGGTAATGAGAAGAAAATCTACCTGTCCACGGTAGTTTCTGAGATTGATGTCAACTCCAGACTCAAGCAAGAGACTAACAATCTGATAAGAAAAAGAACAGTCAAATGATCATACAAAATCCACTAAGTGCTGAATTTAACTATGTCACAATCAAGTTTATCTTCATATCCATCGTGAATAAGCATTAAACTCTAAATATACCTCATGATGTCCTTGGGCAGCTGAATAATGGAGAGGTGAATTTCGAACACCAAAAGTCGAATACCTCACTAACCGAGGATTATAATCCAGTAAAGCCTTAGCTTCCTGGATATCTCCATCTCTAGCAGCAGAAACTAACCGCTCGCCTGACGCAGAGCATCCAAATGAATTTCCCACAAGGCTCAAAAATCTCATAGTTTTCGGATATCGTTCTGGCATGATGTTTAGCAGAAGATAAGGAACACAATGATCCCTAACCTTAAACTATCCCCTTCTGCACACAAATTTTTCCTTCTTTTCTAACAAACTAATAACAACAACCCCACAACTAAACCTTCTTTACACATAATTCTCAAACTCAAAGTCAAATTGATAATAACAAATCCAAGAACCCCTTTCAACACCTCATAACCAATATACTTCTGACTTGATCAATCAATCAACCAACCAATCAAATAGACAAATTTCTCTATATACAAATATATGATATGTACTATGTTGATGGTGACCAATATCTAAAAAAACATAAAGGGGAAAAGGACTTTGTCAACTTGAGGTAAAATAAAATTACCTGAGTTTATGAAAAAACCATATAAATCAAATCTTTGATCAGTTTTTCACCTTTTCTTGATTGTAAATGTCACAAATCCTCCAACTATTTCAAGATTCCTCAATAACCCCACCAAATTTTCCCAGAAAAATATCAAATATCACCAAATATTTTCCAGGAAAATTTACCAAGAATGAAACTTTCCACCTCCAAATACACAAAATATGCTAAAACAACCAAATGGGAAGATAAAAAACCTCAATTTCCTTGATGGGGTTCACTAAAAAAACATTTTTTTTTATCCTCAAGAACCCCCCAAAAAATCAAGATTAGCAAATACCCACATCCAAATTTTCCCAGAAAACAAGAAGAAATAATCTCCCAAAAAAACAACAACAGAGACTCTCAAAATTTCCAGGAATTTGCAACAGTTTGGGAGACAAAAACCAATTGGGAAAGTTGAGAGCCTCACGTAAATGAAATTAATTTTTATTTTTTTATTCACAAATACCAAGAAGGACAATGATCTGCCAAGAATCTCTCTTTTTTCTTTAATTTAAAATTTAATTTAATTCCTTTTTTTTGCATAAATAAATTCTTTAACACCCAATGTGCGAAATGTAGGTAGATATAGTTACTACTTACTCATATAAAAAGTACATGAGATAATGGTTTAAAAAAAAAAACTCTCATGTTTTGCGAGATTTTTTATCTAAATTATCAAGCGGTTTGTATTTTCTAATTAAATTATCACCAATTATTTATAATAATATAACTCGATTAGTATACGATGGTGTGTGGTATATTTTCTTTTTATTTGTTTAAAAATGATATTAAATGACACTCCATGTGGGTAATTAAGAAATTAATCGAAAATAAAATGGTCAAAACTTTGCGAGTTTTCTACCGGAGCTATCATATGTTTGTATTTTCTTGAAGTGAATTATCATCGGTTATTTATCAAAACACGTCTCAAAATTAATGAGTCAACTGTCACATGAACGAGTTTTATGTTCAAATTAAAAACCATTACACACTTTTCGATGTATGTATTCAAATATGTGATCTTGTTAGTTTTTTGACGTGTATGTTGATACACAGTTAGGAATGTTCAGATAGAAAACACGAACACCTTGATAGTTTAGATATGAAACTTGAAAAAAACATAATACTTTAAATGTGTGTTTGATTATTAGATCATATATCAAAGTGCTCCCCCCTTGTATGAGTTTACACGACATAAATATATATTAATAAATATTTTAATACAGATATCGAACATCTTGTAAAAAAAATAAAAGAAAAAAACATGATAAAAAGTGGGATTGAAATGGGGACAGACAACTATTTGGGCAGACGTATAAAAAACAAAAACATGCCTACAACAAAGGTGTGTACTTCATCATTGGGTTGTTTGGACAAGTAATACCCAGTCAATATTTTGCTAGTTATTTTGTCTTTTTCTTTTTGTCAAACAATTTTTTTTTATTTTATTTTTAGATTAGAGGAGGATCTAGAAATTTGAGAAATATATAAATGATATAATTGGTGACTATAACTATATATAGACTATATTATTATATATGGTAAATTGGTAATGGTTTTAATTACAGCTTGTCTAATGGTTGTCACATTTTTTCCATTTAGTTTTCAATGCGATATATTGAAGTCCAATTCTTTTAGATTTGTTTTGCATTTGCGCCACATAAGACCCTATTTGGAGGAGAGCGTTCTCTACTAAGAATTTTTTTCATACCTAAAATTCGAACTTAAGACATCTGATAAATGAAGGAGTATTCTGATCTACTACACCACATCCTTTGGTGGTGAATGGTTATTAATTACCTATTGCATTATATTGTGTTAGTTCTTGCTAAACCTAGAAATCAAACTAAACCCAAAAGATTTCATCAATAGTAGAAAGAAAATATTTCGAATGTTTTGTAATGTTTTTTTATCATATGTGCCTTTGATATGTTTTTTTCTTTTGAGTCGAGAGTTTTTTGGAAGATTTATCTATGTCACAAAGTAAGGTAAGATTTTTATATACTTTATCCTCTTCAAACATCGTGAAATCGCATTAGATATGTTATTATTGTTGTTGTTAAGAAAGAAAAGATTCAACCAAACAATGGGAAGAATTGTATATACTGTATAAAATAATCTTACTCCATTAATTAACTAAACATTCAACTACATATAATCATCCAATGAGGAAGAATTTAATTGAAGTATTCATAAATAAACTATCAAAACACTAGTAAAGAAAATTCTGTTTTTTTAGTCGAAAATCAAATGAAAATTATCTCTCTATCCTATAATAATATAATAATGTATGCATATATTCTACTCTCCTTATAATTCCCAATATGTGAATTTACAACGAATATGTTGTTGTTATAGTAAAGAATTTTTTTTATCCAACCATATATAGAATCAAATATCAATATTAAGCTAAAAAAAAAAACTTACTACTATTTATAGGCTAAGCAAATGGATTAAGCCCAAATACAAAATAAAGAAAATCTGAAATAATTAGGTAGGATATGTGGTCCAAGTGGGATTATGGTTGAGTCCACAAGTGATTTGATCGTGTTGAAAATAATGTTTTCGAAAGTCCAAATCAATGTTAATAATTAAACAAGTCAACCTCTTGGTTAAATTTGGTCATGTCTCGATTACGGCAAGGCGCGAAAGAGATGGATATATGAGCGGTTGAAAGAGTTGATATTGAAAATCGAGTTATTGTATTTTATTAGAAAAAAAGAAGATCGTTTTTACCTTGTTGATTAGTTAAATAAATCCAAACTTACGATCAATCGATTAACAACAGACTGTTCTATCATTGAGTTATTGATGAACAATAAGATATTCAATCTCTTTTTTTTCTTTTTTTTTCATCTATGTGTGACACATGTACTGAGGTTGACTAACTTTGAATTCATGCCCGAAAGTCTCATATTGAGGTAAAACGCTTCTTAACAAGGTGATTTCATACTCGCGACTTGAACATGAAACATCTGACTAAGGATCAACTCTTCTTAAAGCCTCGGAAGTATTATGTATTATGCCATGTCACCTCGAAGCTAATTAGCCCAACTATCAGTTATTCCCACCTATATGAATTATCTACTCAATTAAATTTGTTTTGATATATAGATGGTGATAATTTAAATAGAAAAAATAAAATAACTGGTAATTATATAATTCACATAGAAAAACAAAATAACTAGTATGTGAAAATCGCGAAAAAATAATAATTCAAAGTGTATTCATGAGCTATTGTGGGGCAGCTTCTTGATTTTGTTATTTTTTATAATGCTATCTATAGTTATTATAAAACTGTTAATTTAAAACTTAGGATTTAATTATAAACTTTTGAATAATTTATGGTATCTTCGCCAATCATGCTTTGCTGACTTTATTTAGGTAGCAATAAATAATGTCTAATTAGTTATCAGAAAATGACGCAAAGGAGGGGAAAAAACTATATTGTAAGTCAAAAAGGTGTATAAAATTATTTTAAAAAATAGGTTCGAAGGGGTAATAGGAGCTTAGTTTAGTTAGAGTGTGTCTTTGAAATTCCTATCATAGTCTAGGAGAATACTTGTGTCTTATCACTATTTTAAAATCTAGATATGTGAAATGATCGAGAAAATGATCTAACAAAAAACTTCCTATATAAATGTGCTCAAAATCTTTCGTCCTTGATCAAAGTTCTCGAGTTGAAGCTTGAAAATAGAAAACCTCTGATAAGGAGAGTTCTCCCTCTAGGAGATGATTTAAAATGAGCGAAAAGAGTGTCATAATCTAGTAAGAGAGAATTTTAGATGTTGATTAAACATATTTTTGTTATCTTGGTCAATATATTAGGCATCATCTTTTATACTCAAGTAAAGTTTCAATGCAAAGCGTTAAGTTTTTTTTTAATATCCTCGATGTCGAGTACACATCGACTATTTTATTGAGTAATGAATACATGTCACCTCTTGCCAGCACAAATTCTACATAAATTTGCTTACACAGACTTAGAATAATGTGAAGAAATTATCTATATTTATTTTTTATTTCTCGGTTGAAATTCGACGATGATCTTTCCTAATTTTTATCTCATTTCATTAATCACTAGGCCAAATACTTCAATGCAAGCTTAAAATTTTGAGAATAATTCACTTTTTTTTTTCTTTATTTGAAAATATTTCATTTAAGATGTTAAAATGGAGCTCACTCAAAAGGATAGGAAGGGAAAAACAATCCATAATTAAACAAATGGGCTTTAGCCCATGTTGATGGGCCGGGCCATCTTTGTATCTTGGGCCCACAGATCAAGTCCTAATTGTTCAAAGTATTCAAGCTATTAATTTGAGTTTTATTGGGCCTTAATATTTTGCCAAGCTTCCTAAGGATATTGAACTAGGGGTAAAATTGTCATTTTTCAAGCTATATTTGAGCCGAGGGTCTATCGGAAATCATTTTTCTATACAAAGTTAAGGGTAACGTCTACTTATATCCCACCCTCCCCGGACTCCATTATGGAACTATGTTGGGTATGTTGTTGTGGTCATTCTTCAGATACTATAATCGAAAACAGTTAATATTATGGAGTTTCGAGTTTTACAGGTGAAACTCCAAGAAGACCTACCATTTCACGACATAACAATAAGCTTACTTGTACTTGGAAAAAGTTAAGCATAACTATCGTATGTAAAAATAAATAAATTATATTTACTAATTACTAATAATTATTTCAAAAATTTACTTTTAATTATCTTTAATAGTGTCAGTGTGTGTACAAAATAAACTCTACATATAGTAATAACTAAGCAACGTAGGAAAATTAATCCAAAGAGACTAATGTAGGGTCACTTATTTCCTAATCCATCAAATAACCACTTTGATTAAGTCAATTAATTAGCTAGTTTGATGGAAAATTAAAGTATTTGACTTATTATTGCATCAAGTCAATTAATGTAGAAACAAGGTGACCATTATATGTCATTAACTCTATTTTACTAAAATTGACTATATAAAATTGTTTTTTTTTCTTTGTTTGAAATCCTCACAATGTGGAAAAATCTTTGGAAAATCTATGACAGGTGCACTGATTGAGAAAGTATTTAGATTGGCTAATTAGTTCTAAAACCTAATTGGATTAGGTTTACATTTTAGCGGAGATAAAAGAAATATTCAATTATCATTTTTCATTTGTCTCTGAAACGAATTTAGGATGTGAAATTTATTAGTTTTGCATTCAAATCTAACTATTTCTTTTGAGTTACGTGATTCTTAATTAATAATTTGTCATATTAAATGAACTATTTGAGACAAATACAAGATTTCAATCAAAGCTATTATTGAGATTTGTCATATCCACCATACCTTATACTACTCTAATTAAAGTTTGAGTTAGAATTTCCAGTTTATGAATTTTGAACCATAAATTTTTTGCTTAATGAATTCTGAATAAATTATTTGCATATACTAAACAATATTTTATAACATAAAAAATAGTTATACTTGTCAAGATTGCCGCCCTCTAAATCAAAGAGTAGTTGTTTTAATGTAGGGACAATTATAATTAATTAATTAATTAATAAAATCAACACCTCTGAATGCATATGCACATGGGAAATTAAAGCAAGGAGTGACTTTGGGTATTAATTTTCGTAGTTTATTAATTCACATCTAATATTAGATTAAGTTACTTTTATGTGTTTTAGTGGAGTATTTTATTTGATTAGGTACTGATCATAATTTTCAAAAACTTTTGAAAATATAAGCACTTAAGACAAAAGAGTTTGTTAAATGGCTGGTGAAACTGCATTAAAATGAGGTTAATATAATCTCACTTTGACAAACAGATAAATCATTTTATCGAAAAATTATATTATATATAAGGCGGAAAGAAATTCAGCTATCTCATAGTTAAAAATCTCACTTTCGTTACTGTTTGGACTTTTCTGGACGGAAAAGTAATTTTTTTATCGTATGTCTAATATTTGTACTGAAATCTCGATTACTCTGAATTTACATGATATAAAAAGAAGCATTCTCTGTTTTAAAATGAGTGATTCTATTTATCCAATCGCAATCTTCAATAATGTCGGAGAAAGTTAATGAAGTTAGATTAAAAACATAAGTTTGAAATTTATTTAGACAATGTCTTACTTCTCTCCATGCATAAATGAAACTTAGTTTTTTTAATTTATATCTATTTGGTGAAATTAAATTGGAGTTAGTGAATTAATGAAAAATGAATAATTTTTTTGTTGAATGAGCAAAATGAAAATGACTTGTTAAGGTTGATTAGTGTTTTTCTTTTAATTATCATTCATTACTAGAAAATTAAATTCTTTTACCAACTTTTTGAATTTTGAGACTAAAGAAAGTCCAACTTAAAAGTAGACAGAAAGAGACAATTAATATACTAATTAAAGAAATATTCATTTAATTAGTAATAAAGAATGTAATAATTCATAAAAGAGGAATCAAAGGAGCTATTATTTTTATTTTATATTTGTACTAAAGAATTTGTCATTACCATTAAAAAAAAATACTAAAAATATCCATAAACTCAGTGTGAATTATTAGTTTAATTCTCAAACGAGAGACCGCCTTAAAACATCTTTTTATATGACTAACTGAACTTAAATACACCCGATCTTGCAATATGAATAAAATACACCCCTAAATTCTTGTCAAGTTTAGAAGTGTTTTCAACACATTTTCCAGATTTTATTAAGAGCGTCTCATGATCTTACAAGAATATCATACCACTTGCTATGCCATGTAACAGATCATGGGTATATCTAAATTTAGTTAGTCACATAAAATAACATTTTTAAGACAGTTAATAATTTGAGGACGAAACTAATAATTTGCGTTTAAAAAAACAAAAGAAAAGGAAGAAGAAAACTTAGCACCACATAATGCTTATATTATTTAATTTATGAAAGGGAACAAAAACTTACTTTTTTGATTAGTAAGAAAATACTAGTCCTTTTCCTCTATGTCAATTTTTAAAAATAAATTAATGGTCCCCAAAAATAGCCAAGTGTCAATATAATTTGTGACAATAGTGATAAATATAGTCATGATGTCATGGAAATTAAAGAAGGGGACATTGAATCACAAAGAAAGGAACTTCATAATCCTAAAAAAAAATATCACAATAATAAAATGCCAAATTTTATAAGAAAAAAATAAATATTTTCTTGTGTTTGTAGTGGTCTTAGTTACCCTCATTCTCCCAAATCAAATAGGAAAAAGAAGCCGTTTATTGAGAGAATGAAAGAAAAAATTCAAAAAAAATAATGAAGAAAATTGAAAGACAATTGAATTGAAGTATAGATATCAAGGCATCATCAAGAATGCCACTAATTAAGAACACATAATAATATTGGATACGAAGACGTTTTTGTCAGGAAATACTTTATTTTTAGTGTGAAACTTTTTTTTTGAATTTGAATTTGGTAGATCCCCAATGAAAATATTGAATGGAAAACTAAAAAATTACACAAAATAAAAATAAGAACATACTCAATGTAGTCCCATAAATAGAATTATCTGAAAAGGATTATAACGTGTACGGAGACATTACCTCTATTTTAGAAGGTTAACTGACTATTTTTAATAATCCCCCAATTTTTTTTAAAAATAAATAAATAACATATAGTAATAAAAAGATTCATTAAAAATGAGAATCTATATATATTAATATATTATAATATAGACTAGCTGCTTAAATCAGGGATAGAGACTTCTATTCACATTGAGCATTGTGCCAAAAAATACATGCACGAACATTTTCTTGTAAAAAAGATTCATAATATAATAATTTGTTTCCTCCATTATAAAATAGACAAACAAAAAGTCAATTGATTGATTTTTCTATATTTAAATCTTTTAGGGACTAAAAGCTAGTTGTGCATGTGGATCTTCAATTTTAACAGAAATTTTGTATTTATATATATATATATAAAGAAGAAATGAAAGAAACAAAATGGAAAGGACAAAAACAAAGTTCAAAATGTTCACAGAAATCCCTCCATGTGTTGTGTGTTTGTCATCTTCATGATCAATTAGTGGATCAAGAATTTCTCTTTTCTCTTATAATTATAAATTATATAATAGGGAGTTTTGAGGCTAAAGCAGGTACGTCTTCGTTGACATATCTTTTTCAGCAAAAGTATTTTCAGATTTTTTAAAAAAAAATGTTTTTTGATTTTTTAATTTAATTAGTACACAAAAATTTTGTGTGTTTGTCATCTTCATGATCAATTAGTGGATCAAGAATTTCTCTCTTCTCTTATAATTATATAATAGAGAGTTTTGAAGCTAAAGCAGGCACGTCTACGTTGATATACATGTTTCAGCAAGGGTATTTTCAGAATTTTTTTAAAAAGAATGTTTTTTTTATTTTTTAAATTTAATTAGTACACAATTCTTTTGAAACTATGTGATCCATTTTAGATATGATTTTTAGTTTTAAATTTATATTCTTCAGTTATACCTTACTTAATTTGAATGTCAATAATATTTATGTATATTTTGTAGTTACTTTGAGTAAAAATCAACGATCGGTGATGAAAAATATTTTACTTATGGACATCTTAATAGACCTCTTCAAATTAGATTTATGCAAAAAAAGATGATTTACCACCACAGTACCACATAAATATAGTGGTATAATTTATTTTAGAGTAAAAATTTAAAATCGTTTAGTCAGTATCGCTTTTATCAGTATTAATAATATTTATCAAGTTTTTTTAACACTTAATGAGATAATTTAATATTAAACTAATACCACTTAAAAATAAATTTATGAATAAATATTGAGCCCGTACACCATCCTAGTAAGATTAGAAAATCTAAAATCTAAGTACCATATATATAATGATATATAAAAATATATTTTTTATAATGTTTTGGAGTTGATTCAAAACGTTCTTTCAAGTAAAGAAAATAACGGATAGTATTTTTAAGTGTGAAACTTGCGGAAAAAAATATGCATAATATATAATTTAGATAGATAAAGAAAATAATGAATAGTGGCAAAATATATCTATACCAATATTGAGCTCTCCTAAATTTTCTTTTATCTTCTTATTTCATTTCAATTTATTTAGAGAGAAGTATTGAAAATATTTTTAAACTCTGTGCAAATTTTTAGTTTCATTCTGAACTATTGACAAATGATAGCCTTAAAATTATCTTTTTAGTTGACTAACTAAACTTAAATATGCCCCCGATCTTGCAATATGAGTGAAATAATACACCTCTAAATTCTCGCCAAGTTTAAGAGTATTTTCAACACTTTTCTCGATCGTTTAGTAAGCCCATGTTACTACAAGAGTTTGATCTACTTGCTATGTCATATTGCAGATCCAAGGTGTATTTAAATTTAGTTAATCAAACATAAATGTTTTAATATTATCAATAATTCAGGAAAAAACTAATAATTTGAATCAAAGTTGAAAAATATTTGATGAACATGCATGTAATGTGACATTCTTCTTTCATTATAATTCACCTCTTTAAAGGATTCTTATATGTATTTATGTTCAAATAGATAAGGTGGATTCATGAATGATCACTATTTGCTTTGATTATCGTATTATATGTTATTGGCTTGTTGCTATTTTTTTTTGTTTTCATAAATCTTTATATGATTTTTTTTATTACTATATTTTCTAGCTTTTCATACTAATTTTATTATATTTTACTTGAGTCGAGGGTTCATCTAACATAGTATTTATATCTGCATAAAATAGCTAGGATTATAAATAGCGTATACATACCATTTTCATACCTCACTTGTGAGATTACAATAGATTCATTGTTGTTGTTGATTGAGTTATCACTATTAAATAAATCAAGGTCCACCAAAATTAATTTCAAGATATATATTGTTCTTTTGTAGAAAATTAATTAGATTGAATTGAAGCTAGCTGTAAACTATAATAAATTCTGATAGAGCCAACTAGGACCATAGTTAGGGTTCATCACATGCCACAATTATAGCAAACATTCAATAACACCTTATTTCAAGCTACACCACCCCCACCCCCAACGGACGTTTGATAAAAAATCTATTAAAATTTATAACAAATTTTGATTGAAAATCTATTGAATCTTAACTCGATCATACTATTTTTGATGAACTTATTACAAATTTGTGACCGACTCCATTCAAAATGTTAGAAATTCTCATTTTTTAATAATCTTAAAGTTTATGTCAAATTAATTTGTATGAGTCTTTAAAATACACATTTATCATTTTAATCATGATCAAGTAAATTATATATTTTAGTTTCAATTTTTAGTACTTAATAAGGTCAAATTATTTAATTTAATGTAAGCATGGAGTACGAGTAAGAATTTACTCTATTTAATGGTATGTTTGATCATTGATTCACTGCAAACATTAATTCGACTAGTAAAAGTACTGCAGAAAAATATTGGTAACAATAAATATAAAACTAAATATTTAAGGTAAAAATATAAATAATGATGTACCGTCGTTACAAGTATTTTTTTCCCGCTTTTCATCTAGTGATCAGTACTTCTTTGAAGTCTGACTAACTTAGATTCATGTCGGAAAGTTTTATTTCAGGGGGTAATACATTCCCTATAAAAAATAACTTCATACCTTGAGCCTGAACTCGTGACTTTTTATTATAAATGAAAAAAATACTTACGATTCCACCACCACCTTTGATAGTATAAGGTGCTTCTTGTGGCTCTAGGAGATTCCCATACCGGTAAAATACGGTAGAGATATTGAATATATATGAAAATAAGCTTTAAGTTTAGTGACGTTTTCAAAATCGTATGAGTGTAGATTCAATGCAAAATATTACTATTAGTCTATTTTAAAAATAATAATAAACATTTTTAACTTATAAACTAAATGCATAAGCTACCAAAATATTTTATGTTTCTTTTTGTCATATAATGGATGACCAAATATGAAACTATAGATTAAATAGTTTCTCAATATAACAGTGTCACAATATTTTCGACGTACCAAAAGGGAAAGCGTGTGAAATTAATTGAGAATTCTTCAAGCATAAATTTATATGAAAATAGGATTAATTAATTATAACTATATATTTTTGGGATAACCAGCTAACATTACTTTAAATATAAAAGTTTCTTTTGTCACAAAAACAATAAATGCTCATTAATTAACATAATAATAGCCTTTACATTTTAGAGTAAAGTTGGTCTAATCTTGGATTAGGTGCAAAATTTGGATAATCAAAATCGAGGGCTACGAAAATTGAGGTTACACACAAAAAGCAAGAAAATTAATTGAGTTAGAATTTGTTCCGTATCCTTCTTCAGAGTCAATTAGTTTAATTTTTTTAAAATCAAATTAGGTTAGATTAATTTAATATTTTAAAATTAATATTCAAAAATCATATGAAAGTATTATATTGTACTTCCATATCAGTATGGTAAAAAAATATCTTAAAACGTCGATCAAAGTTCATGTAGTTTGTCTTATGAAAAGTGAAATATGACAAAAAAAAAATGATTTTTCACCTGGTATTTAATATCCACATTGAAGCTCGACTTAATTTTGCTTTATGCATTGCAAAATTCATTTTTGGGAACGATGCTTTCGACATATTTTTTTATTCCCAGATGCTCAAACCTAATACCTCTAATGAAGGGTACTAGAGGGGTCTCAATTATCCCTTCACATTCTATGTTGGCCAATTAACATAGCAACTTTTTTGGGACGGAGGGAGTAACATTTTGATATCTGAGTTATATATAGATTTTGATTATAATTTTTGTGATATATCGATAAACATATTTAACCTTCTGTTATTTAAAATATATACTTACTTTCAATTCTTTCGACAAATATATATATATCACGACCAAAAACGCTATTATCCCAAGTTAATTTATATAATCTTTTCTCGTGAATAAAAATGTCTTTTCGATTAGTTAAATAATTAATACTACATCTTTTTCAAGATCATTGAATCCCAAAAAGAAATAATTAACAAAAAAATAAATTATCAATCTCAATGTCATTGTTTTAAAATATTTTCTACCTTGAGCAAACTCATCCTTATTTTTTGCTGTCTTTTTTGACTTTAAAATTGGTCATTCTCATGAGTGTTTTAACTATATTATTTATAGTATTTTTTTAGAAAAAAGATTTTGGCAACTTCTTGCTGCCATCATCAATTTTTTTTGTACTTTATGTGATTTCATTTTTCCTATAAAACAATGTGCATTACGTACTACGTTGTACTATAGTTAATATAGTATGTAATAATGTGTTTAGTATAAATCTACTATTTTCTATCCATATATAATTTAGTGTCGGAAATAGAAATTTAGCGAAGAATATATAAAATTAAATAGTAAATACACATGATATAATAGCTAATATTTAACCTTTGTATATCACATATTTTTTCAACAAAAGATGTGTGTTGAATCACCTTTCGCCTAAGGTGACTCCGCTCATGTATATATTATCTGTCTTTTAAGTTTGTTGCATGTCATTTTAAAAAATAATAATTTAATAACCTTAATGTGCAACAGTACATGAGTTTTGTTTGAGTCGTGAACTTGTTAATTCATAATGTGTCAACCTTGACACTTCCCATATTCCATTAATACTCGAGTAAATTCGAATTGACGTACGTATTGCATGACCTATTTCTGGACGTAATATTGTTAACATAATTTTTTTAAATTCGAGATCTCTAATAAAAGGTGAAGAAATTCTTTCGAATAAATTTATATTATGAATACAAGATTTACTATATAGATTAGTGATGCAAGCAATAATTGCACCAATTATAAGTTCATTTTTTACCATTCAAAATTTGATTACCACTAACAATACTATAAATTAGGGAACATAAAAGTAGAAGATCCGTGTTATATGTAGGTTAATTGATTTAATTTCATAGCTAACGGCACAAAAAGTTCAGAAAAAGTCATAATATATATATATATATATATATATATATATATATATATATATTATTATTGTTGTTGTTGTAATAAAAAGCCATGAACAAAGGTGAAAATGGAG
>JAJOOO010003088.1:0-24295 GCA_029582685.1 Solanum piurae | reverse complement strand
CCTATGCGGGCACATAGTTATGGGATAGGGAGATCCCTTCTAGAAACCCGACCTATTTTACTGGCGGGAGAGTTTCCATCTCATGAGAGCATATGTAGAAGACCCGGCCTAAAACTAGCGGGATAGTCTCTACCTTATTTGTCATATCCGCTCGGTGCTAAGCATTATTCTCCAACTTATACATAGTTAATTTGAATTACAATTTCATATGAGAAGGAGTACATTACCCTTCATTCAACCCAACTCATAACATAGCTCATTGATTCAACATGGTGATAACTACCTTTCACCATAGAATCATGATATAATCATCCAAGACAATTCATACATAATCATGTGTAGTAGTAAAGGAAACTAGTCTTTCAACAGTACCCTAATTCACACATTAGTCATTGGATCTTCACCATTCAAGTGGAACATAACTTCATACATAAATACATTAAAATTAAGCACCTCCACCTTTCAAGTGGATCAATCAATTCATATATAAGAATCTTAAACATAGAGTACCTTCATACATTGCCTTCAAGGCTATACTTCAAGATTCAAAATTACAATTTACCCTTCAAGGGTCATAGATCATGTCTTGCAATCACCTTGGGTTTGCTTGGGAACATTTGAACCCGGACCACTAGGAGGAGCTTGCTTGCCCTCTTTTCCTTTATTCATAAGCATTGGATAATCCCTAATGTTATGACCACTTTTACCACAACTGAATCGTCCATAAGTTCTTGCTAGGCACTTACCCTCGTGGTTCTTTCCACACCCAACATAAGTTGACATAGGCAATCAAAATCCACTACCATTCCGGCCTTTAGTCTTTGGGTTAGCCACCCTATCTTTATTGCACCTAGGAGAAGCATTGGTGGAATTTTGACCAGAAAGTCTTTGCAAAATCTAGCACGACCATGTCCATCGGACCTTGCTTGAAAGAAATTACCATCACCAATTTTCCCCCTTTGTCGCCTTAGACTTTTCCTTAAGTTTCTCCTCTTTGATCTGTTGAGCATGAACCATGAGATGAAAAATTTCCATTTCATTAACAAGCGTGGCGGTACGACATTCGTTAACTATCATTCGGACACACCTAAAATGAACTTACATATCCTTCCCCAAGGATCGATAACCATTGTATGAGCATATTTAGATAATTGTGTGGGCTTTAAAGCATATTCCTTCACACTCATACTTCCTTGACGAAAGAGGATGAAATCAAGCACCTTTACCTCCCTCATATCGGGGGAAAGAACCTAGCAAGGAAAGCAACATAAACTTCTCCCAATAAAGAGGAACAACATCTTCCGGTCACACTTCTTTCTATTGATTTAACTAATTTTGAGAAACATCCTTAAGTTGATAAGCGACCAACTCCACCTTTTCCACCCGCATTACTCCCATGATCATCAACACCTTGTAGACTACATCAATGAACTCATAAGGATCTTCCTAAATGATAAAACTATGAAATTCCAGAGGATTCATTCTAGTATAGTCCCTCACACTAGCTGCCACTGTACCCACATTTGGGTCTACGGGAACCGAAACTTCCTTATTAACTTGGGCCGTCATGGCTTTCGCCAACACTTGAAAAGTAACCCTAAGCACTACATTAGTGACTTGCTCGACCAAAGAGTCGACGAGAGCATGAAGAGATTGAGGATTGACTTCTTGTTCCACATTCTCCCTCATATTCCTTCTAGCATAAGCTCTTAGAATAATCATATCATGTAGATCACCGGATAAGGATTAGGACAGAGACCTTATAGGGTTAAACTCATTCGCACTAATTTAGAGTAATGTAGAAGTGGAGTTTCCTAAACATCTTGAAGCCTCTATTTCATAAATTTGGTGCACTTAACACTCATAAACAAGACTCTACGTTAGTACAAAATAAGTACCAAGTTTTATAGTCATGCATATAAACATTTAAATCATGCTAAAATAGGGACATTACAAGA
This sequence comes from Solanum piurae, assembly GCA_029582685.1. Lineage (NCBI taxonomy): Eukaryota > Viridiplantae > Streptophyta > Magnoliopsida > Solanales > Solanaceae > Solanum > Solanum piurae. Next base: position 22,337 of record JAJOOO010003088.1, on the reverse strand, counting down.
CATGCAATTTCCAAGCTAAAACATGATATAAAAAGGTTCAAAAGTCATAATTCATAAAACATGGTCAATGCAAGCTAGTCATCTTTAATACCATTGAACAAATGTGAGATACTTCTAGAAGTAATCTTAGTTCATTATTATTGTGGGAAGTAGCCTTAACCGACCTAGAGACCATGTCAGCTATAACGTGATCCCTGGTGTCTCCCACTCCGAAAAGGGTTGTCCTACTTGCCAAGGTAAGAACCATGAACTTCTAGATTAGGTGGATCCACTAGCTAATGTCTATCTAGAAAATCATCTTATGGGAGCATATAGGTGAGGGATAAGGAGATTTCTTCAACGAACCCGACCTCTACTCATGGTAGGGCTTCCATCTCAATATCCTCTCGGTGCTAAGCATAAATCCCACAGAATAGTCATATTTTTACTTTTTCTTATTATCCATGGAAGGGCACATCATCTACCCAATCAAAACTAGGTCATAAGTCATCCATGAAAAGGTACCATTCAATAACCAATCCAAGCTAGGTTTCATTTGGATAGGTCCTTATCTTTGATTCATTTACGTGAGAAAACTTTTCAACCTTAGAATCCTTACTATGTGAGAAACCTTTCACAATCATACTTTCATATGTATATGAAAAATCCTTTCAACAACATAACAAAAACATCATCATTAATACTTCACTCTCAACGCATCCTTACATTACCTATATTTCATAAGAACATGCATAGTTCAACAATTCACCTTTCAAGGTTCAAATCCCACTTGTAATCATGAACATCTAGAAAACATGGGTTAGACATGGGTTAATGGAAATTCATCAAAATTCATGTAATTCTATCTATTCATGCATAATTTCATAAAACTCTTCTTTTAAATCCAAGACCCACATTATATGCTCATAACATGGAAAACACGGGGACTACATTGTTTGGTAAGGAATCATCATCAAATCATGATATTAACTCAAGTCATGAATAAAAGATAATAGATCAATCAATTAAATTAATAATAAAATGAACCCATAACATAGAAGAAAAACCCTAACTCAATTGGGTATTTCTATCTTTCAAAATAAGAGAATTTGGGAACTCCATAAATGGAAGGAATCCATGGATGAAAACCATCATACCTCAATGTCAAAAGCTTTCCTTCAATGGTGGAATTGGAGACCTGCCTTGAAACCCTAGGTTGAACCCTTAATCTTTAAGTTTCTACAGAGAGAAATATTTTGGAGAAAAAGAACTTGATTTTCTTTGGTAAATATAATAGAATGACATCAATGGGTAAGATTTGAGGTGAAAATCAGTTATATAACGATTCTAGGTAAGGCAAAAATGACGTAGTATCAAGATAAAATAGTTAAGAAAAGACCAAACTGCCCTTAACTTTCATCTAACACGAACCTTCAAATGGAGGCCCACACGAGCCGTCTAGTAATAACTATTTTTACAGGCAAACTATTGTTACATGCAAACTCAATCGACGACAAGTGATCATCCCAATTACCCTTGAAAATCAATCACACATTTTCTTAACATATCATCCAAAGTTTTGATTGTACGTGATGCTTTTCCATTGTTTTGGGAATGAAAGGTTGTATTGAATTTAACACAAGTACCAAGACCCTTTTGGAAAGATTTTCAAAATTGAGAAGTGAATTGACCTAAAGACACTCTATGAAACTTTATTTCTCTTAAATACAAATTGGCATAGTCCTCTGCCAAAAATAAAATCTTTGCGGGATTGAAATTAGCCGATTTTGTCTTTCTATATACTATAACCCAAATCGAGTCATGTTGTTGCCGAGTTCGAGGCAAATCAACAATACAATCCATAATTCAATCTTCCCACTTCTAAGTATGAATACTAATGTCTTGGGATAAACCTCTCAATTTCTAATGTTCAGCCTTCACTTGTTGACAATTAGGACACTTAACCACAAATTCCGCAATATCTTTCTTTATCCCATTCCACCACTATATCTCCCATAAATCAGGATACATCTTAGTACCTCCCGAGTTAATGGAATATTGATAACTATGGCCTTCTGAAAAGATTTGTTCCCAAAAATCATCACCATTAGGAACACACAAACGACCTTGATATCTAAGAAGACCATCTACCCTTGGGAGAAAGCCTCAATGGATTTCTTTAGCACGAATTTCTTTAAGTCAACAAAAGTTGGATCAAGACCTTGCTTGGCTTTCACATCTTCCACAAAAGACGATTTGGAACCATTATGGACCATAACACCACCCTTGGTGGAGTCTACTAGCTTAACACCGAACCGGTCCAATCTATGAACATATCAAGCGAAATGCTTCTTATCTTTTTCAATATGAGCAACACTACCCATAGATTACCGACAAAGAGCATCCGCCACCACATTCGCTTTATCAGGGTGATAAAGAACACTCATATCAAAATCTTTCAATAACTCTAGCCACCTTTTTTGGCGAATATTTACATCCTTCTGATTAAACACATATTGTTAACTCGTATGGTCGGTGAAAACATTAACATTAACACAATACAAATAGTGCCTTAAAATTTCTAAGGCAAAAACAACCGCTGCTAGTTCATGATCATGCGTATGATAATTCTTTTCATGAACATAAAGTTACCTTGAATCATTGGAAATAACTTTCCCAATTTTCATAAGGACACATCCTAGCCCAATTATCGAGGCGTCATAATAATAAAAAAAATCAGTCCCTTACAGTAAGGTCAACGTCGAAGCGGAAATCAATCTATCCTTTAATTTCTGAAAACTCTTTTTACATGCTTCAGACCATATGAACTTAGCCTTCTTCTGAGTCAATGATGTCAATGGAGATGCAATCAAAGAAAAACTCTAAACAAACCTTGTGTAGTAATAAGCTAAACCGAAGAAACTTCTAATATTCGAAGGGTATAAAGGATAAGGCCAACACTTTACCATATCCATCTTCTTAGGATCTAACTCAAAACCATTACTTTAAAAAATGTGACCAAGAAAAACTACGGACTTTAGCAAAAACTCTCATATGCTAAACTTTGAAAAGAGTTGTTGATGCTTGAGATCTTGCAACACAATCCTCAGATGATTGATTTGATTATCCTCACTTCTCGAATAGATAAATATATCATCAATGAACACAATCACAAAAATGTCATGCTATTTTCTAAACACCTAATTCATCAAATCAATAAAAGCGGTCGGAGCATTAGTTAAACCAAAAGGCATCACAAAAACACAAAATGACCATATCAGGTTCAAAAAGTCAGTTTTTAAATATCATTTTTCTTCCCCAATTGTTCATAACCCGACCGAATGTCAATCATAGAGAAATAACTTGCTCCTTCAAGTTGGTCAAACATATAGTCTATCCTTGGGATAGGATACTTATTCTTAATTGTAACCTAATTCAACCCTTGATTATCTATACACATACGAAGAGAACCATCCTTCCTTCTAACAAACAAGACTGGAGCACCCCATGGAGAGATACTCGGTCTGATGAAACCTTATCCAACAAATATTTCAATTGTTCTTTTAACTCCTTTAGTTGTGTCGGAGCCATACATTAAGGTGGAATAGAAATAGGGGGCGTATCTTGGAGAAGGTCAATACCGAAGTGTATTTTCCTTTTGGGAGGGATAGTGGGTTGATCATCTGGGAATACTTCTGGAAACTTATTATCAATCGGGACCGACTCAAAAGTAGGGGTTTCAGATTGCACATCCCTCACCCTAACTAGATGGTACGTGAAATCCTTAGTAATCATCTTTCTAGCTTTAACCCAATAGACAAATTGACCCTTAGGCATAGAATTTCCCCGTTTTCATTCTAAGACAGACTCATTTGGGATCCGAAACTTGACAACACGAGTTCCACAATCCACATAACTATAACATGATTGCAGCCAATCCATACCAAGGATAACATCAAAATATAGCATATCAAGCACTACCTAGAATAGAAAAGTAACTCTATGGGACAAGGAGATGACACACTTTCTATAGACCCTCTTAGCAATAATAGAATGACCAACAGGTGTAGAGGCAGAAAAGTTATCTAACAACACATCCGAAATAAGATCAAACCTCAGAGTCACATATGGCACCACAAAAGACAAGGTAGCACCGGGATCAACTAAAGCATAAATATTAAGTTGAAAGACCTTCAACATACTGGTAACAACATCGGAAGAACTCTCTTGTTCACCATGAGTTTGGAGTGCATAAAATTGGGTTTGCTTGGCAGCATTTGAACTCGAACAACTAGTAGGAGCTTGCTTTCATTCTTTTCCTTTAGTCGTAAGCATTGGACAATCCCTAATGTTATGACCACTTTTACCACAACTGAAGCGTTCATCAGTGCTTGCTAGGCACTTACCCTCGTGGTTCATTCCACACCTAACACAAGTAGACATAGGCAATGAAAATCCACTACCATTCCGTCCTTGAGTCTTTGGGTTAGCCACCCTCTCTTTATTAAACCTAGGAGGAGATTGGAGGAATCTTGACCGGAAAACCTGACGACCATGTCCATCGATCCTTGCGTGAAAGAAATTACCATCACCAATTTTACCCCCTTTGTCTCCTTAGAGTTTTCCTTAAGTTTCTCCTCTTTGATCTGTTGAGCATGAACCATGAGATGAAAAATTTCCATTTCATTAACAAGCATGGCGGTACGACGTTCTTTAACTATCATTTCGGACACACCTAAAACGAACCTACTTATCCTTTCCCTAGGATCGATAACCATTGTAGGAGCATATTTAGATAATTGTGTGAGCTTCAAAGCATATTCCTTCACACTCAAACTTCCTTGACGAAAGAGGATGAAATCAAGCTCCTTTGCCTCCCTCATATCGGGGGAAAGAACCTAGAAAGGAAAGCAACCATAAACTTCTCCCAATAAAGAGGAACGACATCTTTCGGTCTCCCTTCTTTCTATTGATTTCACCAAATTTAAGAAACAACCTTAAGTTGATAGGCGACCAACTCCACCTTTTCCACCCGCATTACCCCCATGATCATCAACACCTTCTAGACCTCATCAATGAACTCTTGAGGATCTTTCTAAATAATAAAACCATGAAATTCCAGAGGATTGATTCTAGTTTAGTCCCTCACACTAGCTGCCACTGTACCCACATTTTGGTCTACGGGAACCGAAACCTCCCAATCGACTTGGACCGTCATGGCTTTCGCCAACACTGAAAAAGTAACCCTAAGCACCGCATTAGTCACTCGCTCGACCAAAGGGTCGATGAGAGCATGAAAAGATTGAGGAGTAACTTCTTGTTCCACATTCTCCCTCATATTCCTTCTAGCATAAGCTCTTAGAATAGTCATATCATGTAGAGCACTGGATAAGGATTAGGAGAGAGACCTTATAGGGTTAAACTCAATCGCACGAATTTAGAGTAATGTAGAAGTGGAGTTTCCTAAACATCTTGAAGCCTGAAATTAGTAAATTTGGCGCACTTCACACTCATAAACAAGACTCTACTCGACGTGGCTTATGAGACTTCCTAGGAGCATTCTTAAACTTATGCTCTGAAACAAAGTTTGTCAGGACCCAAGGTACCCCCTAAGCGTAATATATGAGACTGCGAGATGCCCCATACAAGACACTTAGCAATCATAACATAAGAAATAGAGCAAAAGAGATAAAGAACAATATTTCAAGTCCCAAAAGTTTTTATAAAAGATAAGCGGAAGTCTAAGCACTTTGTCTCATTGGCCATCTAGTACATAAGAATGAAATTGGGCCTAGTCCATACATAATGTCCTAAACATAAAGTAAGGAAGAAAACTTGAAAGAATGAAAATTAGTCCAGGAAGCATAAGGACTCACCAAAGCTCGAAATCACTCAAATCAACCTCTAGCCCCGAAATTGAGAACTTTGACTGTCGGACCCTATATTTTTGGGATATATAAGAAAGAGTATGTGTTAGTGTAAAATATGTACCAAGTATTATAGCCATGCATATAAACATTTGAATGATGATAAAATAGGGACATTTAGTGACATGCAATGATCAAGCCAAAACATGATATAAAAAGGTTCAAAATTCATAAGTCATAAAACATGGTCAATGCAAGCTAATCATCTTTAAAACCTTTGAAAAAATGTGAGATACTTCTTCAAGTAACCTTAGTTCATTATTATTGTGGGAAGTAGCTTTAACCGACAAAGAGATCATGTGAGCTATAACATGATCCCTCGGTGTGTCCTAGCCGGAAAGGGTTGTCCTACTTGCCAAGGTAAGGACCATGAACTTCTATCTTAGGTGGATTGACTAGTGAATGTCTATCTTGAGAATCATCCTATTGGGGTACATAGGTAAGGTATAAGGAGATTTCTTCTAGATACCTGGCCTCTACTCACGGGAGAGCTTCAATATCAATATCCTCGATGGTAAGCATAAATCTTACGGAATAGTCATCTTCTTACTTGTTTTTATTATCCTTTGAAGGGCACGTTATCTTACCAATCCAAGCTAGGTCATAAGTCATCCATGTAAAGGTATCATTCAATTACCAATAAAATCTAGGTTTGATATATTAGGTTTCCTTTTACTGCACTTATTATGCTTTTTTCTCTAGGTTCTACTATCCTATCGTCTGCTAGATATATTTCTATAGGTGTGTCTATTCCTTCCGTAAAACATGCTTTTATTAATTTCTCCGTTCCTCCTAGGTGTACATATTTTATTGGGTCTTTAGCTTTAATTTCTTGTATTTCTTTATTTATTATCCGTTTATTTATTATTGGTATTTTTGCCTTTCCTTTGGTATACTTACAATCTATTATGTGCTTATTTTGACTTACAACGTAATATTCTTCCTTTTGTCTTTTAAATAAATTCTTTATTATTGGTACCTTAAATATTTTTTCTACGCTTAGGTTTAATTCTTTTCCTTTTATTTGTTCAAATATATTAGTATCAAATATATTTTTTTGTTCTGAAGATTCTTCATTTAAATGTTCTTCTTGGGTTATTATCTGTATATCTTTTTCAGTCATTATTTCCTTCTGTTAGTTCTTCTTCATTTAATTGATTCTCGGATAATTCATATATACTATCATCACTTTCTGGCTCATAATCTATGTATTATATTTGTATATATTCTTCATTATCTATTATCACTTGGATAAAAAAAAATCTTGGGATTTTTAGGTATTTTACAATCTTTAGTTGTGTCCTAGTTTTCCGCAATTATAACACGTACATTCGGTTAGTTTCTTCTTTGGTTTATATGGTCTTTTGGTTTTATAATTTCTTATGTAGTACCTTCTTCTAGGTTTTTTATATTTGTATTGAGATTTATATTTTTTATATTTTTTCTGTTTTCGGTATTTCTTTCTGTAGTAGTTATCGATACATCCAAATTGGGGTGCTACGTTATCTTTACAATATGACAAGTTTTTTTTTTTTTTTTTTTATATTTTCAGTTCTTCCATATATTTTTCACATATTTCTGAATACCATTTTTGTAAGAATCTTATTCTTGCTCCTAAAGTATCTTGTAGTCCTGCTTCATTCCAGTCTTTTATTATCTTTGAACTAAAAGGCTCTGGTAATTTTGTGAAGTATAATCTTCCTATTTCTTTTCCTTCTTCTGTGCTATATGTTCCTTTATAATAGTATTCTCTAAATACACATGTATATTCTTCTGTATAACACATGTTGCATATTGCTAATTTTAACATTAAATTTCTATTTAACTGTTTTTCTTTATTTTGTTCTTCTGTTTCTGTGGTTGTACTGCTGAATTCATTTCTTATAGCTATTTCGTATTTATTTAGTATGTCAATTGGCGTTGTTGCTATTTCACCATCTATTCTTTTATTATTTTTTAATGTTTTTATACTTTCTTCTGTTAGGTTTTGTAACCATAGTTTTACCGTTCCTATAAGTGTCCTTTATATGTATCCTGGTACTTCTGACATTCCTATTTTATTATCTATTATTTGTTTTGATATATACCCTATCCATAGTTGGATTGTATTATTTATATATGTTACACAATCTAGATCTAAGAAATTATTTTGTGCAGTTGTTGGAGTTGGTGTCCATTTCTTATTTAACCTTTTATTCCATATACTATCGTCTCTATCAGATTGTTCATAATTAACTGTATAATATATTGGATTTAATTTTTTTGGATTTTTTACTTCTGATGTACTTGCTTTTACATCTTCATCTTCATTAATATCTCCTGTATTTATTTCTGTAAATTTTTGTGCTATATCTTTTTCTTCAATATTTGCTAAATTTTTTGTACATGTTTCGCTTATGTCCGAACCTTGTTCTAAGTGATCTTCATTTATATCATCAATTCTTAATTCTGGTTCATTTTGATCTAGTCTTTTAGGGTCTTCTATTTCTTGTAATTTTTCCTTAAATTTTTCTATTTCGTCTTTTCAGTTTTGTTTCTAATTCTTTTTCTTTTTGTTTAATTATATATAGTTCTTTTAGTGTAGTTAACTCTTTTTCTAATTCAATTATCTTAGCATTTTTTGTTTCTTCTATTTGTTGTATTTCTCGTTTTGCTTGTTGTTTTATTATTTCTATTTCCTTTTTTCTGTCTATGTCTTCGTTTTCTTTTGCTATCCGTACCATGGCTGTTAGACTATCTTCTAATCTTAATATTTCTTTTTCTAGCAATAATAAGAGTAATTGGTGATTGATAATATTTTTTTCCTTTAGGATTCTCGTGTTTTTTTTGTTATTATTGCTTTTATTAACCGTTATCTCAAAATAGTGTTATGCCACTTTTTTGTATGTTTTAGCACAACAGATCTCACAAATTTAACTTTTGAGCTACATTATCATCGAACTTAATTAAAGTGTGTACTTTTATGTTTTGCCTAACAAAAATCTTCATGTTTTTATCTATATTCTATATGAGATTCATTTAAAGTGTGACATGAAGCCCCTTATCAAGAATCTTGTATGTCATCCTACTATTTCATGACATGTCCTCCACCAGCTCCACGTCACTTAATCATTGGTTCCCTATGGTTAATACTTACAAAAATTGTTTTCCCTATGTATAATTTCATAAGTGGGGTTTGAAAATAACTTTAATATAATAAAAGACAAAAATATATGTTTTCAAACTGCATAAAATGTATCAATCACAAAATTATCTTTATGAGGTATGATGGTAATAATGTAATCGCTAGTGAGAAGTATGATTGTTGGTTGAGACCATTGAACAATCTCCGAAGCAATGTTTAGTTAGTGTTATGTCATACAAAAATGTAAAACATAAGGTAAAATTTACAAGAGATATATCATCTTAAGAGAAGACTAGAATTTTACTAAAGCAACAAAATTTAAATGAATGACAGATGATTTTGTAAGTTAATTAGGCATTTATTAACCATTTCATTCAAGATATATCTATGGAATAACATTAGTAAGAAATAAAAAAAACATTCAGCGTTAATACTTGTTGCAAATATATAGTCAGTTAGTGATCTCCTTACTGTGCGATTTAGAATTTTTGATGGAAATAGGTACTCACAAAAAAGGTTCTAGAGAATCCCTATATGACTCCTGTAATTCTTCGCGTGACCGTGGCATGAGCAAGGTGATCATCACCTTTCATCATAACTACCTGCTTATGATATCTTTAATAAAAGATTATAGAAAATATTACCCTCTTCTAATCTCATTGTTCTTGCCCTTTTTTTCGTCACTCAAGCAACTCTTGATGAGTATCCTACAACCTTCTATATACTATTAACAGGTAAAGAGTAATCTACTTCAATAAAACATGAAAAAAATAAAACATGACAAAAAATCAATCTGAAGTAAGTCACATGCTAGTAGAACAAATATAATAGATGATGGTTGGAATTATGATCTCACTGTAGCATCAAATTGTAATGTATAACACAACATAGAAATTTTTCCAGATTGATGACCTTTTAGCATCAAATTCTCTTGTGTTAACGTTAACAACCATTTGAGACGAGACTGAAAATGACCCAATTATCAAAGTAATAAGGACTATTTTAGGCTTTTCCTCAGGAATATTTAATGGCATCATTTTAGGTTTCTAAAAAGGACAAACAAATCAAACAACGGGGATGACATTTATTACATAAAAATTTGATAACTCCTACAAGAGGAGACTTTATAATTCAAGAAATGAAAATAAAATAAGCAGATAGTGCACAAACACAAATATTAGTCGTAAGATAAAATACGAAGCAGTCCCTAAATCTACAGATTGTGAGAGTCAAACAAACCTAGAAAATGTTAGAGAAAACTTTGTCATTCAACTACCTAGTATATTATTAGTTCAAAAGGACTGAGCCGATGCCCTTTTCTTACAGCAATGTGACCTCCTTTTTATGATTATATAGAGACCCAAGAACCAAATATATTGAAGTTAAGAATTCAACAGAAACATACATTGATGTGGAAGAGAACAAGATTGTAAGAAAAATTCAACAGATAATATAGATCTTTGACAAAATTCCAAGTTGAAAGCAATTTTGTTGAGTTCCTCTTTTCCATTGCAATAGAGTTTAGAGGGTTTCTCTTTTGAGCGGGAAGAAGCAGAACTAGGGAGGTTATATGGGTTGGGAAAAAGGGGAGAAAAGCTAGCACCCTTAAATTTTTCTTACTGTTACATATTAATTTATCATTTAACTATGTGATATTATGTTTTTTAAGGATCCAATATTTTCTCTTAATTAAAATTGAATGAAAAATTAAATTTGATGACCGATTTTTTCTCGTTGTTATAAGTATACTTATAACGACCGTATTAATGTCCATTTATTAACCAGTGGTTGTTAAAGGTCTGTTTTCTTGTAGTTATCCTAACTCAATCCTTAAGGCATCACAATAAACAACAAATCCATCAGTCCCTTCATGTAAAGTCAACACCGGAGCGACTGAAAGTCTATCTTTCAATTATTGAAAATACTTTTCACAAGCTTCCAACAATGAGAATTTTTCTTTATTTTTTATCAATGTCGTCAATGGACAATCAACCGACCAAAATCCTTCAACAAACCTTCTATAGTAACTGGCTAACAAAGAAATTTCTAATATCCTAAGGGAAAATATATCTAGGCCAACTCTTGACTGCATCCGTCTTCTTAGGATCTACCTCAATACCCTTACCGTAAATAGTATGACCAAGAAAAGCTACGAACCTTTAGAAAAACTCACATTTACTAAACCTTGCAAAGAGTCGTTGTTCCATGAAGACTTGCAAAAAATCCTAAAATGATTGGTATGCTTGTCTCCACTACTTGAATTGATCAATATATCATCAATGAACACAATAACAAACATATCAAGGTATTTTCCAAACACCCTATTTATCAAATCCATAAATGCTTCCAAAGAATTAGTAAAACCAAACAGCATCACCGAAAACACATAATGACCATACCGAGTTTGAAAAGACATGTTCGGAATGTCAACTTCCTTCACCCTAAATCGTGATAACTCGACCAAAGGTCAATCATAGAGAAGTTACATGCTCCTTGTAGTTAGTAAAACAAATCATCTATCCCAGGGAGAGAATACTGATTCTTAATGGTCACCTTGTTCAACTGACGATAATCATTACACATGCGAAGTTAACCATCTTTCTTTTTTTTAAAAAAAAAAAAACACCCATGGACAGATACTCGGCCGGATTAAACCCTTATCCATCAAGTCTTCCAATTCCTCCATTAATTCCTTATGTTTTGTTAGAGCCATATAATAAGGAGGAATAGAGATAGGTTGCATATCAGGGAGATGGTAAAAACCGAAGTCAATTTCCCTCTCAGGAGGAATACTAAGTAGATCATCCGGAAACATGCCCGGAAACTTATTTACAATGGGGACCAGCTCAAGAGTAGGGGTTTCAAAATAAATTTCCCTCACACTAACTAAATGGTATATGCAATCCTTAAAAATCATCCTTCTAGCTTTAAGACAAGAGACAAATCGTTCCTTAGGCATAGAATTCCGCCCTTTCCAATTTAGGATGGATTCATTCAGAACTAAAACTTGACTACACGAGTTGGACAATAAATAGAGGCATAGCATGCATGCAACCAATCCATATGTCACGCCTCAAATTCCATTAAGACGGACATGCACCCGATGTCTTAAAGGCCCGAGAGAACCCATGTATAACCTGTACCTACCATGCATTTAGCAAAGATAATCATGAAACTCTAACAAGTATATGTTTAAGCTACAATAATTAAAGAACAACATATGTAGGGCCAAAATATATACACATGACTTGGACGTTGAGACCACAACTGTTAAGGAACCAACCATAACTACACGCTATGCATTAGTCTACAAAGCCTCTATAAGATAGAAAAACTTAGAGTAGGTCGGGACAGATACCGCCTTACCATTAACTACGATACAGTCCCAAATGAATCTACCAAGGACTCAATAAAGCTCCGAATCAACCTGGAGCTCACCAAAAGTAGACGAGTGTCGTATGCTCCTAATGAAGTGGTCTACCAGCTGGAGTACCTGTATCTGCAGCATGAAATGTAGCGTCCCCCGCTAGGGACATCAATACACAAAAATGTACTCAATATGTAAGGCAATAACATATATAAAACAAGGGCTCGAATGAAATCAAGTATCAATAAATGAATGCATAGCTCATGAAAGAAGACCATAGTTGTTTACTCTTGTGGAATCATGTATGTTACATTCTTTTCTTTACTTTTTTGTACTTTATAATCTTTGTAGGGCATTTGATACAAATGTCGAGATGATTAGTGGTAGAAGAGGATGACTCATGCTAGGCATTTTAACCCTTGGGATGATGTCCTCATAATTACACAAATTGGGATTGGCATATGCTAGGCTTTCATCCTGAGCTGCCACCCTTATATACCAATTGGGATCGGCCTATGCTTGGAATTAGCCTCTGAGCTGTCATCCATAATTATACAACTTGCTTCACTTAGGTTCTTTAATCTTTGAGATTGTTGTTTTGGTTGTCATAATAATTTTTGATATTTGGAACTACCGAGCAGTAGTAGAAGACATGAAAATAATGACTTCAAGGCAGTAACAATGACATAAGGAGCTATGTAACATCAATGCATTACTTGTGAGTTTATTAAATGACACAATTGACTTCAATCGACTAAGATAAGTATTCACCAAGCTTGCTTTTGTAAATACTATTTCTATACTAGCACATAGGAGGAGGATAATTACACGTATGTAAAAAAATGATCATATAATGAAGTAATTTGACACTCTAAGGAGAGGGGGAAATATTGTTATCCACATTGTAGATCATATGCTTCCACTTCATTGATATTAATCCCAATTATCAAATTTCATGCTAGGGAATATGGAGTCGAATTGCCTTACATACCTTATTCTCTGACCAATACAACTATCACGTTTCAACTTCCCCTTTATGTGTTAATCTACAATATAATTCATGATTAACTAAAATTATCAGTTATCACACACTGTAAGCCTCGTAAAACAGTAGCTAACTTTGTCAGATAATGAGCCCACACCGCCTTTTAAATAATGTGTGTCACCACATCCTCTCTTTTTTCCCAATACATACCTCATATATCATTTCCCAAGATTACCCAAGGTGTCCCAACAACAATACACATAAAACAACCTCAAATATTCTTTATCATAGAGCAAAATATTGAACTCACCACCCCCTTGAGTTCTTCATGACAGCACACCCATAATTCCTCACTGAAACTCATATGAGTATAGAAGGAGCCCATGTGGAAACCGGACTAAACTAGCGTATAAGCTTTTATCTCATATTCATATACACTCGGTGCTAACCATTAATTTCCATAGATTACATATTAAGTCTTGACTTAAGTGCATATTCATGAAAAAGAGTCTTAACACTCAATCCAACATAATTCATACTATAGCTCATAGATTCAATGGGTGAGGATAGACTTTCAACCCTAGAATAAACATATTGTGAGAAAACCCTTCACATCATACCATATTCATATATAAAAGTGTACATGAGGATAATAATCCAACAACCCACAATTAGATTATAATCATATTCACTTCACTCTCAAAGTGTGCTAAAGACATATACATAACCCTCATAAACATAATTAATTCTCATGATTTACCCTTGAAGGACCATAGATCACATTCAATCTACATATATAGAATTACTACATTAGACGTTGATAATAACATGATTCAATTACTACAATTATTATCAGCATAATCTCATAATACTCTTCTTTCTACAAATCACCCACATCACAAGTTCACAAATTAGTGATATGGGGGTTTCATGGATTCTTGAGAGATTTCCTCATAAAACTATAATAAATCATCAATTCAATCATAATATCAAGAAATTAGATCAATAGAATAGTTTTTGAAAAGGAATCCATGACTTGGAATAAAACCCTAACTATTGGGGTAATTACTACTTTTGAAATTGTGTTTGGAGGGACTCCATGGATGAAGACTATCCATGGATGAAGGAATACCATACCTTAGTTATGATACTCCAAAGAAATTGAGGGAAAATGCCTAGTTTCTTCAAGCCCTAGCTTCAACTCTTCTCTTCTTCTTTCTTGAGTTCTAGAGAGAGAGAAATTATTTTGGGGAGGATGATGTTTTGGGTTTTCTTTTAGATTCTAGGAAACTGACATAATTGGGAGAAATTTGAGTCTAAAAATCTTATATACTTTACTAGGGAAAGAATGAAACAATGTTGTATCAATTTAGGGAAAATAAATAAAGACCCCTCAGATTCTAACTTAAATTGCCGACCATACCCATTTTAGCTCGCCAAGGGCACTTGGAGACTCACCAAGAGGACCCTTGGTCCTCCCAATTTTCCAGAATGCTTCCTCCTGGAGGCAGCCTACTAGGAGAAAGGGAGGGTCTTTGGGCGATGCGCCAACCGGGTTGGCAAACCCCGACCTAGCTCGCCTAATTTTCCAGTAGCTAGGCCAAGGGGACAGCCCACTAGGCGAAACTAAGTTAACTTTTGCAACTCTCCAAGTTACTTGGTCGACCATGCTGCCCCTTGCCGACTTGGCTTGGGGAGTAAATGATTTTCCTTAGTGAATCCTAGGTCCCTTAGGCTCTTGCCCTCAACCAAGGATTGTTAACACCACACACTAAATCCTAGGTTAGCCTATAAGATCTCGGTGTTTTACAGGTAGTCATCGGATTCCATGTTAGCTCACACGGTGTGTGTCGGTTAAGGCTTATTCCCACTAGTACAATTATATGAACAAGAATATGAAATATGAATTATTGTTACTCAAGAAGCTTTACTTAGTGTGAGTGGGATTATGATATCTTATTCATGCGTTGCACAAGTATGTTTTGAGAGTATTTATGGTATGTTCCTCTTATGATATGATGATCTATGCGTTGATTATGCTTATGACTTATGACATTCCATTATCTTCCAAATGATGCTTTAACTTAACAAATTGCATACATTCCACTAAATTGTCCCTTTTAGCATATTTTCATGATTTTGTGCATGACAATCATACTTAGTGCATTTTTATACTAACCCATATTTTATTACATTTTCCCCAAGTGTACGGTCCGGTTCTCAAGGTTGTCTCCATTGTAGCTAGAGATTGGATTTGTTCATTTCTCCTTGCTTGTGGTGAGTCCTCAAGATTCACTGATGGACATTATCATTGTAGTTTCATTCTTGTACTTTCACTTTCGGATTATTTTGTTTAGTGTTGTGACCCTATTTTGATTCAACTATTATAATAGATGGCTAATTGAGATAAGTCTAGACTTTCTCTTTTCCTTTATAAATATTTTTTTTGGACTGAAATGCATTTTTACTCTTATTATTCTATTAATTTATGTTATGATATGCTAAGGGCTTGTATGAGACCCCTTCGGGATCAAGCAGTCCATGTTACATCTAGGGGGACCCCTGGGTCATGACAAACTTTGTATCAGGGCACAAGGATTAGAATGTCTCTAGGATGATGTCTCATAAGCCATGTCTATTAAAGTCTTGTTCATGACTGTGAAGCGCGCCACACTTATGAATGTGAGGATATAAGATGGTTAGGAAATTTTACTTCTTTCATTACTCTTAAGTCATGCCTTAGACTTTAACTCTATAAAAGTCCCTCTCCTAAGTCGTCTCTTGTATTTTCAGGATATCAACAGACGAAAGGCTAATACTATAAAGATGGAAGAGAAAAATGTGAATCAAGAAGCTCCTCAAGGTAATCAAGCTCCTCAAACTAACCAAGCTCCGATTGATCCTTCGTCTATGTCAAATGAGGAGGTTAGGTCGACTTTCGATATGTTGGCCCAAGATTTGGAAGCTCAAGACATAAGGATGTTAGGACTCATGTATATCCTAATGCGAATTCGGCTGCTTCTAGGGTTAGGGATTTTCTAGAATGAACCCTCCCAAATTTCATGGCTCTAAAAAGGAAGAGGATTCCTAAAGGTTTATCGATGAGGTTTATAAAATTCTTTACATTATAGGGGTGTATTTGGAAGAGAAGGAGGAAGTAGCCACCTACCAACTAAAGGATATTGCTCAAGTATGGTATGGTCTTTGGAAGAGGGTAAGACCCGTAGAATAGGCCCTGTTAGATGGGAAACTTTCCTTGATAGATTCTTTCCCTAAGAGTCGAGGGAAGATAAGGTTCAGGAATTTAGTAACCTTAGGGAAGGTAGCATGAGTTTCAAGGAATATGCCTTGAAATTTACCATAGTATGCTCCATCTATGGTGGCGGATTTGAGGGATGAGATGAGTAGGGTTTTGATGGGTGTGTTCGACTTGGTTTAAGAAGAATGTCGTAGACAATGCACCATCATGACATGGATATCTCAAGGCTCATGGTATATGCTCAACAAATTGAGGATTCAAAACTCAAGAAACTAAATAGAGAGGTGAAAAGAGCTAGAATGGGTGATGGGAACTTCTCCAATGCTAGGTCCGATGGACAAGGTCTACCAAGGTTTATGTAACACCCGTAAATTAGTGAGTTGAATTGGTGAGTTCTAGACCCTTTCGTAGGAGTTTTGGAGTGGTGTATAAGCATTAAAAACATAAAGAAATGACATAAAGGAAATAAGGGTTCGTCCTCAAAGCTATGAGGAATAACCAATTCTTCAACTCTTCTCGATCCTTGGAAACCTAGCCTTCAAAGCAACTCAAGCTACGAAACCCTACATTTGATTAGAATGTAGGCAATATGCATTAGTACAAAATGTACCAAGTATGAAAGCTAGCAGAACATCATAAAAGCATCTCAAATGGTTAGTCAATATAAGACATAATCATAAGATATAATAACATAGTCATAACATAATAATCATAGTCATAGCATAATCATCATAGTCATAGAAAAATCATCATAGTCATAGCATAATCTCCAACATAAGCATCATATAAACATAAGTCAACATAAGACATAGTTAATGCGCATAGAAGATAAGTCATAATCATAATAAGCCAAGTCTTCAACATATGCATCACATAAGCATAATTGGCTCTTAGTCATCTCTACCATAATAGAACCATTCTCAAGTAACCTTAAAAGCATACAAGTGCAAAACATGAATAGCATCCCATAATACCACCCAAGCCAAGTATCCCTTTTTGGTCATCTTAATCATAGTCTATATACATGGTTAAGTCTTAATCTTTCTACCATAAGGGGACCATACACCTAAGTAATCTCAAAGCACACATGTGCAATGTATGAAAGGCATCCCATACTACCCTCCACACTAAGAATAACCTTGAAGTCATCATAGTCATATTTACCTTACTTTGGTCTCATTATTAACTTACTTAATAAAGATAAGGGAACTATCACCTTAGTCAATCATATCATGTCAAGGAAGGAAATTATAGCACAATCCTATCTAGGCATACATCATATAATAGCAAACATCTCATGAGTCACCTTAAGGCAAGCTTGTTCCATGCATGAACTAGACCCCATAATCCTACTCATGATAAGCTAGACACTTAGGTTCATCATTCATGTTTATCATCTCTTAACATGACAAACACAAGGGTAATCACCTCTTAGTAATGCGTGAAGTGGAGAGGTATCTAGACCTACTATCCAAACTAGTCATGCTCATGCTTATAAATGCAAGAGGGAGTCACCTCAAGGCATAAATGTTTAGTTTATCATGAAGGACAAGGGAAGTCACCTCAAGTCACACATATCATGGAATCATAAATACAAGGGTATTAATCTCTAGTCATACATATTATGAATCATATAGACACGGGTATTCACCTCTAGTTCATTATTAGTGGAATTGTGGTAGAAGGCCTATACCTACCTAATCTACATTATGAGTGCTTAAGTGTACAAAGTGATAGAATCACTTGAGTTATGATAGTATCCATGTTTAATGTAGAATTATATGCATAACTTTATGCATGAACATGATATGACATGAAAGGTTCTCTCACATAGAATAATTCTAGGTTGAAAGGTTTTCTCACTGAAAATGAATTTAAGTCCTAGGACACTAAGATGTGATGAGGCTTGTGGTGATTCCCCTAAATAAACTTTACATGATAGGAATGTGTGGTAAATTCCCTTACTCCGAATTAGTTAATTGTGGGGAGTGTGAGGTGATTACCCTGATGTATGTGTGACTCCCACAGCAAGCAGTGATTACCCATTAGCCTTTATGTTTGAAGTGGAGGTAATTACCTATGATCCTTATGTGATGATGTGGAGGTAAATACCTACAATACACATTAAAATCTATATGGAGGCAAATACCTATATCATGTTAAATTGAATATGGAGGCAAATACCTATATTTCACTAATAATGAACTAGAGGTGAATACCCTTGTCTTTATGATTCATGATATGTATGACTAAAGGTGAATACCCTTGTCTTTATGATCCCATGATATGTGTGGCATGAGGTGACTTCCCTTGTCCTTCATGATGAACTAAATATGTATGCCTTGAGGTGACTCCCCATTGCATTTATTAGCATGAGCATGCCTAGTTTGGATAGTAGGTCTAGATGCCTCTCCACTTCATGCATGACTAAGAGGTGATTGCCCTTGTCTTTATGATTTTAAGAGATGATGAACATGAATGATGAACATAAGTGTCTAGCTTAGCATGTGTAGGATTATGGGGTCTTGTTCATGCATGGCACAAGCTTGCCTTGAGGTGACTCATGAGATATTTGCTCTTATATGATGTATGCCTAGATAGGATTGTGCTATAGTTGCCTTCCTTGACATGACATGATTTACTAAGGTGATAGTTCCTTGTCTTTATGAAGTAAGTTAATAATGAGACAAAAGTAGGGTAAATATGACTATGATGACTTCAAGGTTATGCTTAGTATGGAGGGTAGTATGGATGCCTTTAATACATTGCACTAGTGTGCTTTGAGGTTACTTCGGAGTATGGTCCCCTTATGGTAGAAAGATTAAGACTTAACCATGTATATAGACTATGATTAAGAAGACCAAAAAGGGATACTTGGCTTGGGTGGTATTATGGGATGCTATTCATGCTTTGAACTTGTATGCTTTTAAGGTTACTTGAGAATGGTTCTATTATGGTAGAGATGACTAAGAGCCAATTATGCTTTTGTGATGCTTATGTTGAAGACTTGGCTTATTATGATTATGACTTATCTCCTATGCTCATTAACTATGTCTTATGTTGACTTATGTTTATATGATGCTTATGTTGGAGATTATGCTAACACTATGATGATTTTGCTATGACTATGATGATTATGCTATGACTATGATGATTATGTTATGACTATGTTATTATCTCTTATGCTTATGCCTTATGTTGACTAACCAATTGAGATTCTCTTATGATGTTGTGCTAGCTTTCATACTTGGTACATTTTGTACTAACACATATTGCCTATATTCTAATTAAATGTAGGGTTTCGGAGTTTGAGTTACTTTGAAGGCTAGGTTTCCAAGGATCGCGAAGAGTTGAATAATTGGTGAGTCCTCATACCTTCGAGGACGAACCCTTATTTCATTTATGTCATTTCTTTATGTCATTTCTTTATGTTTTAGATTTGTATGGGCTGCGTCCCAAGAGTTTTATTCAAAGAATTATGTTAGATGGTTTGAGACAAAGATTTAGTAAAGACTTCTGCTTGCTTATGAAAATGTTTTCGATTGTATGGTCTTAAAGATGTTTTAAATTTTCCATACTTGTCTATTACCTACGTTATGATGCTAAGGGCTTGTATGAGACCCCTTCGGGGTCAAGTACGTCGTGTTACACCTATGGGGTACTCCTGGGTCGTGAGAGTTTAGACAAAGGTTCTCAAATCAAGGCTTCTCTAGTGCTCCCTCAAGGGAGAACAAGCATAGGGTTTCCAACCCTAAACCTCATGGAGTTAATAGTGGTGGTTCTTTTGTTTGTAGGCCTAATTGTGTAAAATGTGGTAGAAAGCATGATGGCAAGTGTCTCATTGGTACCGATGGGTGTTTTAGTGGTTGGAAGGTTGGCCACAAGATGAGAGATCGTCCAATGCTCAAAGATAAGGGAAGGGAAGATAAACAAGCTCCTCCAAGTAGTTCAAACTCCAATGCTCAAAAGCAAAAACGCTCTTATGCTCTTCAATCACGAGGTGACAAAGAGAGCTCCCCGGATTTGGTAAACGGTATGTTAAAATTAATTTTTATTGATGTATATAGCTTGTTAGATCCCGATGCTAATTTGTCCTTTGTTACACCTTTTCTGTCCATTAAGTATGAAATACACTCCGAAGTGTTAGTAGAATCTTTTTCCATTTCTACCCCGGTTGGTGACTCGGTGGTGGCTAAAAGAGTCAATAGGAGTTGTCCCATTTCCTTGTCCCATAGAGTTACTTTGGCGGATTTGGTAGAGTTAGACATGTTAGACTTTGATGTGATTTTGGGTATTAATTGGTTGCATTCATGTTATGCCTCTATAGATTGTGATTCTCGGGTTGTTAAATTCCAATTTCCAAATGAGCCTATTTTAGAGCGGAAGAGGGGAAATTCTATCCCAAGAGGTCAATTTTCTTCTTGTCCTAAAGCTAGGAATATGATCTCCTATGGGTGTATTTACCAACTTGTTAGGGTGATGGATGTTGAGTCCAAAACCTCATCTCTAGAGTCGGTTTCGGTGGTGAATGAGTTTCTAGAAGATTTTCCCAATAATTTACCCGGTATTCCACCCGAGCGGGAAATAGATTTTGTCACTTAAATTTTACTGGATACGCAACCTATCTCCATTCCTCCTTATAGAATGGCTTTGACTGAGTTGAAAGAGTTGAAAGAGAAATTAAAGGATTTGCTAGATAAGGGTTTTATTTGATCGAGTATCTATCTATGGGGTGCTCCGGTGTTGTTTGTTAGAAAGAAGGATGGGTCTCTTAGAATGTTAATTGATTATCGTCAATTGAAAAAAGTGACCATTAAGAATAAAAATCCCCTTCCGAGAATGGATGACTTGTTTGATCAACTTCAAGGGGCAAGTTATTTCTCCAAAATTGATCATCATTCGGGTTATCACCAATTAAGGGTGAGAGGGATTGATATTTCAAATACGGTCTTTACGACCCGGTATGGTCACTATGAATTTATTGTTATGTCGTTTGGGTTGACAAATACCCCGACGACATTTATGGATTTGATGAGTAGAGTGTTTAGGCCGTACCTAGACATGTTTGTAATTATTTTTATCAATGATATCTTGATCTATTCGAGGAGTGAGAATTATCGTGTGGACCATTTGAGGATTGTGTTGAAAGTTCTTAAAGACCAACAACTTTTTGCAAAGTTTGGCAAGTGTGAATTTTGGCTATGATCCGTATCTTTCCTTGGTCATATTGTGTTAAGAAAGGGTATTGAGGTAGATCCTAATAAGACGAATGCGATCAAGAGTTGGCCTAGACCTTTAACTCCTTCTGACATTAGAAACTTTTTGGGTTTAGCCGGTTACTATAGGAGGTTTGTTGAGGGGTTTTCCTCCATTGGTTCCCTGTTAACAATTTTGACTCTAAAGAAAGCTATTGACTGGTCGGATGCTTGTGAGAAAAGTTTCCATGAATTGAAAGATATACTTACTTCTTCTCCGAAGTTGACCTTATCGGAGAGTAGAGATTGTTTTGTGGTATATTGCGATGCTTCTATAGTGGGGTTGGGGTATGTGCTTATGCAAACAAGTAAAGTGATTACGTATGCTTCAAGGCAACTTAATGTGTATGAAAAGAATTATCCAACGAATGATCTTGAATTAGCGGTGGTTGCACTTGCCTTGAAAATATGGAGACATTACTTGTATAGGGTCCATGTGGA
>JAJOOO010003087.1:0-22764 GCA_029582685.1 Solanum piurae | reverse complement strand
TATTTTGTCACTTATGTATATTGCATGTTTATTTTATCTGTATATTGTTTTTATCTCCTCCTCAATTTGAAAAAAAATGAACTCAGTCGGGACCCACAGTTGTGGATTTCGAAGGATGCCTAACACCTTTCCTTCGAAATAACTTGAACCCCTTACCTAGATCTAATGGTTTCGTAGATCATTTAATTGGTTTCCTAGTTTTTCCTAAAATTAGGTGGCGACTCTTTTAAAATTCATTTATTCTTAAAATTCTTTTAAAATTGACTCAATTTGAATAGAGTAGGAATGTAAACAGAATGGCGACTCCGCTGGGGAAACCCCATGTACTTAGCATGTACTAGGATTACTGCGTTATGAGCTTGTGGGGAAATACCCTAGTTATTTCTCTCATCTTGATAACAAACAAAATTGATTTTTGATTACTGATTACTTATTGAATCCTTACAATTTGTTTCACAAAAACCCTCCATTTAATTACTTGTTTTTTGAAGTAATTTGACTAATTAAATATAATTATTGGTTAAAGTAAAGTCTAAATCATTTTCCTCGTGGGATCGATCACAACCTACAAGTTGGGTTCTTTACTTGATAACGATCGCTTATGCTTCTTTAAGGAGGTGTAATTTGAGCGTATCACCTCTACCCCTAGCTATTTCTCTACCCCTACCTCGACCGGACCTCTCGCTGCAGATTCCTCAGCTGGAGCATTGACGGGAGATACGGGCCTGACGCTGTTGAATCTGGTGTTAACCATCAGAAGAGTGAAGGAGGCCAGATACCAATTTGAATCGCTAGATACCAATTGGAATCAAGTCATATAGCACGAAAGGAGACAAGAGAAAACAGAGAGATTTCTTAAAGTCATATAGCCTCTCAAGAAAAGTAAAGGCGTCCCCGTACCATTCCGCAAGACTCTACTAGACTCGTTTTGCTACATCGAGATCAACGAACCTAGACTCTGATACCAACTTTATCACGACCCAGACCATCGTGATTGACACCCACACTAACCCTCCTGTAGGAGAACCACTACTACAACTCAAACCAAGCAACTAAACCAAAAACTAAAGCATTTAAGGATACGAAAACAGGAATAATATCTAAAAACTGAAGTTCCCATAAACTTCCAAAAGATCTAAAAACTAACAATACGGAAAAATACACCTAGAACCTGAAAGTCAATGTACCAAAACATCTAACAATGAACCAAAGTCTAAACAAGAAGGGTCACAACCCCAAACTAACAACTAATAAATAACTAGAAAAGTCTAAGTCCGAAATATGGACATAGACGAAATGAGAACTCACGGACGGCAGCCTGGAAGAACTGGCTGACCCTTGAATTCGAAATATGGTCACTGATCTTCTAAACGAGGTCTGTCAATAGTCGTTTGAAGATGCCATGTACTCAACAAAGAAAGAGAAAGTGCAGTATCAGTACACAACCACAATGTACTAGTAGGATCACGCGGCTATCACACTAAGTGTAACATAAGCAAGTCAATACAACATAATCATAACATGCATACACCGAACATATACAATATCGATTATCACAGGCTCAACAATATACATTTATAACAAGTCATTGGTCCTCTCTTGGAACTCAAACCCAAATTGTTAGCATATCGGAACGTGGTACCCGGTCCAATGTTTATGTCGGAACGTGGCAATCGATCCCATAATTATGTCGGAACGTGGCAACTGATCCCATAATTATACCAAAATGTGTCAACCGATCCCATATAAGCATTTGCGTTCAAATGCATTTTAAAAAATAGACATTGATTAATTGAAGTAGAGAAAATACATAATTACCCCATCAAACTTAGGCCCTTTTTTGAAGAAGACACCTTAAGTTTGCGGAGGTCCTATTACCCCACGAAACCATTTAAATCCACAATAAATACGTCATTTTGACCCATTTTCATGGCAATAATGATTTCACACTAGAAAAGCGCGTGAATGGGTAAAATTGTTGCCCCAAACCAATGGAAAATTGACACATGGCATTGTTAAACCAAAGTAAATAGAGTCCCACGTTTCTTCTTCCCCAAACCACCATTAATGGTTGTTGAGAGCTTTTCTCAACAACAAAAATTGGTTTTTTACTACGCAAAGCAAATTTCTTTACTGTACACTCTATCATCAAGTTTTAGCAATCCATTTTAAGGTCTTTTATTAGAAAAATCTACTTAACAACAACATAATACTTGGTCAATTTAGGACCTAATTTACCTTTCAACAAAGAAATTTGAACCCATTTCCGTTCATATAGTTTTCCAAGATCAAAAGTATCAAAGAATCTACTCGTACAAATTCAAAAAAATATCAAATTCACTTATAGAACTCAAAGCTAGTCTTGATTTCGGAATACCCACAAAGCTAAAAAGGATTAAACTAATTTTTGGGGAAAAATTGAAATCAAACACTAAATAAACAACCAAAACACTAAAAAATAACACACAAAACTAACATAAATATATATTTACAAAGAAATCCAGAAAAAAATTCTTTTGAAGTGAAGTAAATCGAAAGAATTGGGAAAAGGAATTGGAAAAGATGAACATGATTTTTTCTAAAAAGGTTTAAGGGTTAAAATGTGAGTGGGTAAGGGTTTTACCTGACCCACTATTAACAAGTAAGAAAAATAAAAAAATATTATTTTATTTGGGGTTGAAACACGCGCACGAATTATGAGATTGCAAATATTATAAAAATAGTGTATATAAAATTATTGGAAATGGTTGGATGGGGTAATAGGACCCCCGCAAACTTTAGATGTCTACTTCAAAAAAGGGTACAAGTTTGATGGGGTAATTATGTATTTTCTTATTGAAGTATGAGTTTCAACTAATGTCCATAATTCCCTAGCGGACCATAATGGTGTGTGTGCCCAGATCTACGAAAACTAGTAAGATTTTGCTTAATGATAAAATATACTGTAACAGTATTTTGGTTTCAAAATATAGTAGGATACATGTTATTCATGCACATTACAATAACGAAATATATTTTATTCAAATTTTTCCATCCAAATTTCATTAGTTGGATCTGAGTAGAGTTTCACTTTGAACTTTTCCAATTCATGTCACGCCCCGAGCCTACACCTTGGACGTGGCCGGCACTCGAAGACCATTGATGGCCCCAAGCGAACACTTGGTCTGGCTTACTTACTCAGCGGAAGACTATATGCATATTTATAATGATCAAACACTGTAAATGTACTTTAAAAGAATAAATTGAACTGCTCAAACTGAACTCATAATGTTTTTAAAAATAAATATTTAACTTATCCAAAATGGCAACTCAACTCTGAACATAAGTCAATAACAAAGTAAAGACAAATGACTAACTGATTGTCTATCTATGAAGCCTCTAATAACTAACATGGATGTCGGGACAGGCCCACGACATCCTAATGAACTATCTAATACTGAAAGTAAATAAAAAAGATCCTCCGGAATGCAAAGAGGCTCACCAACAGACTCTGGACTGCTCACTGGATCAACGATGCGCTAGATGCCGATCCTAGTTACCTGCACTGGCATCAGTACATTGAATGTACGAGTATGTGAGTTGAAATACTAAAACAGATATAGGCTTGAAACGATTCTGAAAAAAACACTTACCTTGGCTCTTCTCAACTCATGAATACTTAACTGAACTCATTTTATTATAAAGCGGTTTAAAACAAGTGCAATATAAAGAAAAAGGAAAACTGTTTAAAACATGATGTCAACTCAAAACCATAATATCATAAAATACATTCCATGCTTCCTCTCAAAGTCTGCATGTGCAATGCATGAATGAAGTCCCATACCCCCATTCATACTAAGAAGAACCCCTTGAGGAACCATGCATTTACTGTTGTGGGAGTTTTTCTAACCGACAACCACCACTATAAGTTTAAGTGGTGATCAACACTTTACCTCACGCTGCCAAGGCCGTCCTATACCCTGCCAAAGATATATAACCTAACTGACTTAGTGGATCCACTAATCTATGCGAAAAGGGTTCATCTAAAAAGTATGACCCCTTTCTACCCATGATGGCTACATGGTTTTTCATGGAGACTTGAGTTAATAAGAACTCACATCCCCACATCGGTGCTCAATAATACTCCCAAAATATACTTAGCTCATGTGTTTGTAAAAGACAAAACTCATTCTCTGATTTGAGATAATTACTCAAAACTTAGCTTAAAAGCTCTCATGAAATCAATGTTCCCTTTTCTTGCTCAAATGTGAAAACATTTATAAACTCTTTGGGGAATACTTAGTTTCCTTATATCTTTTTGAGAAATGAACTCAACTTTTTACTCTTTGCTTAACTTGAAACTTAAGTCTTAAAAAAAAGTTAAAACATTCGTTAAAGACTTTTGAAAACTTTGCTTGACTTGCTTCTTAACTTCTAGACTTGACTCTTAACTTCTCTTGACTTTGATCCTAACTTTTCTTGAATTGAATTATGGATTCAAGGTTCATGATCTCATGTTTATGGATGATTTCATAATGTTTAGATGTACCTTAGAGTGTTGGAATGAACTAGAAAATATAAGTACATTGTTAAGGAACAAGTACGGAAATGTGGGGAAGAAATGGGGAGAACTGTCGTCCCTGGCGCTCTGAGAGGCACGGGACTCCAGCCCTCAATATTAAGAGACCAGTCTGGGGGGCGCTGGATGGCGCGGCGCCCCAAGGGTGAACATTCAGAGACTCTTTTGGGGGGTGTTGGCTGGCGCGACGCCCCACCCCTATCCTCAGGTGTTTGACGACTTTTCTTCTCCATGTTTCAACTCTAAACTTCAATGGTTCTTTTCCTAAACACTTAGGATCATTTGTACCCTCAATACCCAATATATTTAACTCGATAAACAACTCGTAAACACGAATCAAATCAACACTAGGCATTCAACAATCAACCAACAAGAATTCAACAATGTTCTTCAAGAACTTCACTTTCTTAACATTCAAACAACTCCAATTTTGCTGAATTAAAACAAGTTTGGTGTGTGGGTGAACTAACCCAACACTATGTGATCTCACAACCTGGTAAGGATCATCCCCGGCGAAATCCACAAGCAATTCTTGAACGTTCTTGACGAATCTTGAACTTCCTTCTCTTTTCTCCTCTTTTCTCTTTTCTCCAAGCCCTAGCGTGAACTCAACTTTTTCTAAACTGACTAAAATCTGATTTTTACCCCAATTAACTCTTAAAAACGAATCAGAATAATAAGGTAAGGAAAAAACTAAATAACCCTTCAAAAATCCGGTTTTAGACTTTCCTTATTCGAATAGCCCAACTTCCAAAGGCCATAACTCACTCATACGAACTCGGAATCACGCAAACTTGGCGGCGTTGGAAAGATAATTTCAAGATATTTCCTACCATATCTAGTAGTGCTCCTAACTCATCCTGATCTAGAAGTTATGTCCGTTTGAAGTTGACCAAAAACTCACTTTTCCTAACTTAAGCATATTTCCAGATTTCAATTATTTCCAAAATGACTATTTCCAACTTCTTCCTAGTTAATTCGATTTTTGCGAGATGTTACAATTCATTACCATAAAATTGCACATTTTTTCCTTCAAATTGTCTGATTTTTTTATTTTTTGTGTTTTACAGATCAAACTTATGTCTAGTGGTGTATACGTTCTTTAAAGATTAAAGTCATGTCCAAACATAGCTTATTATGAAAAAAATTAGAAAAAACTACAGAATATGGCGAACATCCATATATATTTAAAACAAATAGCTATAGTTTATATTTTTTATGTTATATGGATATAACTACGCAATAAATAGCAAAGTTAATTATATACAAATAATCAGGAAAGTTATTAAATATTAAATAGGAAATTATTATCACAAGGATAATTAATTATGTCTAGGCACATTTTATGTGATCAGTTTTTCAATTTTATCCTCATTAATGCTTTCTCTTTCATCAATATTCTTATATCACATATTCTCAATATTTTCCTCCCATATTCCTTCCAATTTAAGATCTTTTTGATGATTCTAGGAGTAATTTTTTGTGATTTGAATTGATCGAGTATCTTTTAATTGATTTTTTCTCTCTTTTTTATGAAGATTATATTTGTATCCATCTATATTTTCATCTATTTTATAGGGGTTCAATTGAAGAATTATTTTATTTTCTCCATTGCAATGGTTATAGTTATAAAAAAAAAAGTAGTAAAGGAAGAACATGAGCAAAAAAAGATTGAGGGTTGTGTGATTGTGATTTCAATTCATCAAGTTTCTTTTAATTGATTTTTTCTCTTCTTTTTTTATGAAGATTATATTTGTATCCATCTATATTTTCATCTATTTTTATAGGGGTTCGATTGAAGAATTGTTTTGCTTTCTCCATTACAATGGTTATAGTTATATAAAAAAAAGTAGTAAAGGAAGAACACGAGCAAAAAGAGATTGAGGTTTGTGTGATTGTCAAATTTGTATATAGTAGAATACTTATATACATAGATACTTGTATTGTAATATTAACACAAGTTGAAATGGTGATTTGTGCATACAAGTATATCTGGATACATAAGTAATCTATCCAATTTAAAAGATTGATTAGGCAATACAAGTATAATTGAATACATTAATCCTATATTTTTATAAACAAATACATGAGTTAACACCAAACCTCAAGTATTACAGAAAAAACTTGACCAAAAAGAGATTGACGTTTGTTGGATTTATCAATTTTTATATACAAGCGAATACTTACACACTTTGATAACTACACATTCTATTATTTTCCATTTTTCTTGTTTCTATGTTGTCCAATGTATCCATCTTTTTTTAACAACAATGTATTCATATATATATATACTATATTGTATTCATTTTTTTTAATAACAACAATGTATTCATTTTTCAAATTGTCGTGTTCATATGTTAATTGTCATACTTTACCTTGTTTGATATATTAATACATTAAGTTTTTATAAATACTTGTATCCTTGATATATTAATACTTTAAGTCTTATAAATAGAGATACTAATTTGAATTCAAAGTATTCATATGCTACACAATTAATACATGTTCCTTATTTAGTTCATTGTAATTAAAATTGTATTAGTGTATAAATAAAAAATATAAAAACATATAAAGAAACACAGCTAGAAAAAGATATAAATTGTAGTCATTTTTTATAAATAACATATTTATAGCTACTGAACATCAATAACCCTATAAATATAGTCATTTTTATAAAAATTATTTATCATAAGGGGTATAAATTAAATACCAACACAAAGGGTTAAAAATGCACCTAACCCTTCATTTACATGCTTTTGTTGGGCTCAACCTTTCACAATGCTAGATTTTCAAGGATGAGATAGCAAGAACAAATTGTATATATGTTAGGTAAAATATGCAAAGGTTTTTGGGAAAAAGACATGACATGGCCATTAGAAATTTAAATTACTCAACGTTGATTTATATAGGAAAAACGACTTAGTAAGACACATGCACATTTCTATAATTCTCCCTATAGTTTCAAATAATCATGTATTGTCTCATAAGAAACCCTAGCAACACCCTGATACTTTAGCAGTCATCGCCTATCATTGTCGGTGGCATGGCTGCCATGTTGGTCGGACATCCTCCATCGGGGAAGGTTGCGCCGCACACCAACCAGTTCCTGCCACATACTGCTTTGAATTTTTTGGGAGCCTTATGCCCAGATATCACGAAGCCAACACCATCAATCCCTTTAACGCTCAAACATGTTACATATTTGCATGGAGAACCAAGAGTTATTTGGGAGGAGGAGGAAGTAGAACAAATGATAATTAAGGAGAACCTACAATATGCCATACTTGGAAAATTTTCATATGGATGGCCGGAGATTCAAGAACTCATATTGTTAATCCCCAAACAATGTAACTTGAAAGGAGAATGTAAAATTGGTTTATTGAGAAATAGATATGTGTTGATAAGGGCCTCTCTTAGAGGACTACGTAAACTTACTATCAAAGCCAATGTTTTACATAACTCATAAGAGGTGGTCGTACCCAATGAGAACACTAAAGAGGGACCCACTTTTTGAGTTGAAGGAAGAAACTACAACAGCCATAGCTTGGATTTCTTTGCCAGAGTTACCCTCAAATTTTTTTGTCAAAGAAGTTGTTTTCTCATTGGCATCAGCCGTGGGTAAACCTCTACAAGTAGATATGGCCACCAAGAACCAATCAAGACCCAGTTGTGCAAGAGTAAATGTGGAAGTGGATTTATTAAGTGATTTTCCAAAAAGGATTAAGATAGGGGTCAGGAAACAAAGTATAGGAGAAGTAGTTGAGAAATGGATTAGAATAAAATATGACTATGTGCCTAAATATTGCAAAACTTGAAAATTGCAAGGACATGATGAAAATGCTTATTATATTGTGCATCCAGAATTATATCCCAAGAAGGAAAAAGATACTAAAGACAAAGTGATTGTGGGGGAGAGGAAAGATGATAAAGGAAAAGGAAACCACATCCAGGGCCAACAGAATGATAATGAACAGATATTCAAGGAGCATAGGCTGAAAAATGGATTTGGTAAGGGAGTACAACAAAAGAGGACAGGGGTGGCACAAAAAAATTAGGCAACAGGAGGAAGGTGTTGTAACTATTGTGAACAAATTTACTGCACTAGAGGTGGAAGAACAACAAAGTGAATCCAGAACACAGAAAGAGGACAATTTCAGTCAGGAAAAAGAAAAAGGGGAAGAAGGAGTGAAGCAGAGAGAAATGCAATCAGAACAATCAGAAACTAACAACAACAAGAAAAATATAAATCAAAACAACCATGAACAAATCAGATCACTTGTGAGAAGAAGTGGGCAAAAAAAGCATTGGGGAGCGATAGAGCAAAACAATGAACAAGAAATAGAAAAGAGTGTACAGAGTACAAATAAAATAGGGAAGTCACATGAAGATTTGGTGGAAGTGCAAGGGGATATAAACATAAATCCAAGTGGTGAACCAGTGGCATGGAATTCAACTCCTTGCAAAGAAGTTCAAGCAGTAGTAGCCACTAATGGGATGCCAGAAGATCCAAATAGTGAGTAAGTTAGTGTTCTAATAAACAAGGAGAAGGATGAAGAGATGGAGGAAAACATTAAAAGCATTGGCAAAGAGGGTGATTTGTCACCCAGACAGCTGGACAGACTGAGAAGTGGACTAAGAAGAGCTAAATCAGGGATTACAGTACCTTTACAGGTGCAAACAAGGAGTAGTAGAGAGAGACAAACATCTTGTGATATATGATAGACAACATCATCTTTTGGAATATAAGATCAGTGAATACTCAAAATGCTTTTGAGAGATTACTAGATTTTAACAGAAGACATCACTTTTCATATATTGCTCTCTTTGAGCCATTTCAAAATCCATCAGAAGTAGAGAGTTACAGGAGGAGAATAGGACTAAGAAATGTCTTAGTTAATTATTCTTCAAAAATTTGGATATTTTGGCATGAAGAGTGGGAGGGACACATCATATCATACACTATCCAACAAATCGCTGTAAGATTTACTCACACTGGCAGTCAAAAGAAGATATTGATGACAACAGTTTATGCTAGATGCAATGCAATAGAAAGACTTGAATTATGGAAAGATTTAGAGAATGTTATTGAAGGCAATCACTTGCCTTGGGTGGTAGGTGAGGATTTTAATGTGATAAGAAATGAAGAGGAAAAGCTTGGAGGGCCACCAGTGTCAAATTTGGAGACTATTGATTTTGAGCAATGTTTGAGTAGTTGTTCCCTTGAGGAGATAAAATTTACTGGGAGTAAATATACATGGTGGAATGGAAGAATAGGGGAGGCTTGCATATTTAAAAGATTGGACAGAACAATGGGCAATCAAAAGTTTTTTGAGTTACTCCCAGCTTCAGAAGTAACACACCTGTTGAGACAAGGATCAGATCATGCACCTTTACAGGTTAAATGCAATACAGATAGTGAACCAGTGATTAAGCCTTTCAAATTTTTGAATTTTTGGACAAAACACAAAGATTTCAAGAAAATTGTAGAGGATAATTGGAAGATTGATTTGTAGGGTCCCCATTTACAGAGGTACAAATAAATATGAAAAAAGTAAAGGCTTCTTTGGTAGAATGGAGCAAAAAGGAATATGGGAATATTTTCCAACAAATTGCTACATTAGAGGATATTATTCAGACCAAAGAATCTCAACTGGAGGTTAGGCCTGATGAGAATTCAAGGGAAGAATTGAAGAAGGCACAGGCAAAGCTTATTAGATTCTTAAATCTTGAGGAAGAATATTGAAAGCATAAGTCAGGATTGAGCTGGTTCAAGAATGGGGACAGAAATACAAAATTCTTCCACTCTTACGTGAAAGGAGGATGAATATCGATGAGATTCACACTGATCAAGGAGATATCACTAGTGGTACACAGATCAATGGGGAAGAAGCTATCAAAAATTTTGAGGAGCAATTCAATGAGGTGAGGGGAGACAGAGACTACAACATGTTGGAGAATATTCCTTCTTTGATCACACAAGAGGACAATGACAGAATCAGTAAAGCACCAACAGAGAATGAAGTAAAGATAGTGGTGGATGCTTTAAATGGAGACATCACTAGTAGACCTGATGGCTTTTCTGGATTGTTCTTTCAAACATGTTGGGACATCTTAGGCAAGGATATCACTAGAATGGTGCAGGCATTCTTTGTTGGATAAGAGTTGCCAAGGTATGTTACTCACACTAATTTGGTGTTTATTCCCAAAAAATTAAAAGTGATGACTTTTTCAGATTTAAGGCCATTTAGTCTAAGTACATTTTCTAATAAAATTATCTCTAGAATGCTTCATGAAAGAATTGTCTCAATGCTCCCCAAGACTATTTCAAACAATCAGGCTGGGTTTGTAAAAGGTAGAAGCATTTCTGAGAATGTGTTGTTAGCTCAAGAAATTGTTAGGGACATTAACAGAAGAAACAAGTTGCATAATATTGTAGTTAAGTTGGATATGACTAAAGCATATGATAGGGTGTCTTGGGTGTTTCTAACAAAAGTGTTGAGAAAATTTGGTTTTGGGAAAAGAGTGATTGATATGGTTTGGAGGATACTAACTAATAATTGGTATTCTATACTAATTAATGGGCAAAAACAAAAAAAATTCAAATCCACTAGGGGATTGAAACAAGGAGACCAATTAATTATCTCTCACTCTGTTCATCATTGCTGCTGAAGTTTTATCAAGGGGTCTGAATAAACTACATGAGGATCCAGATTACAGAGGATGTGGTATGCCCAAGTGGAGCCCATACATAAATCATTTGTCATATGCTGACGACACTATTTTATTCTGTTCTGGACATCATAGATCTATAAAGAAGATGATGAAGGTGCTAAGAGAATATGAATTTGTTTCTGGCCAACTGATCAATTTATCTAAAAGTTTTGTATATCTTCATCAGAAAGTGCCTATTGCAGATTGCTCAAGAATAAGGAAATTGACAGATATAGGTCAGGGATCTTTACCTTTCACTTATTTGGGATGTCCTATATTTTATGGGAGAAGAAGATCAGATCATTTTGAAGAGCTGCTGAAGAAAGTGAGAAAGAGAATATTATTGTGGTAGAACAAACTACTTTCTTTTGGGGGAAGATACATCTTGGTAGCTCATGTGCTCCAATCAATGCATGTATATCTTTTAACTGCAATGAATCCACCTAAAGGGATTATTAACAGTTACATATGATATTTGCAAAGTTTTTTTGGAGCAGCATTGCAGGTACAAGAAGTAAGCATTGGGTAGCATGGGAGGACTTATGCAGTTCAAACGAAGAAGGTGACTTGGGTTTCAAATCACTGCATGACCTATCTAATGCACTTTTTGCTAAACTATGGGGGAAGTTCAAGGTATCTATAGACTCAATGTGGAGTACATTTATGTGGAACAAATACTGCAAGAAAGTCCATCATATAATGGCCAAAAGCTTAGGGGGATCTGGAGGAAGATGGTGATGATCACGGAAGAGGCGGAACATAATATTTGGTGGCAAACCATTGATGGGTCCTCAAGTTTCTGGTATGACAATTGGACAAAGCTAGGGGCTCTATACTATATAGAGGGGGGGTAATGCTAAGGAAGAAAAATAGAGGTCAAAGAGTTTATTCATAATGGGAGTTGGGATAAACATAAGCTTATGAATCACTTGTCATAAGAGATAACAGAATGTATAATAGATAATGTTAAACCAGAGTTAATTGATGGAAGGAATGATAAAGCTTCATGGATGTTAGAAAAGAATGGAAAATTCAGTGTGAAATCTGCATGGGAGTGTTTGAGGAATAAAAAAGAGAAAAGAAGAGACTTTAAATTTATTTGGGATCCCAAAATGCCTTTTAAATTATGTTTCTTCTTGTGGATGGTGTGGAAAAGAAGGGTAGCTACAGATGATAACTTGCAAAGGATGAACATACAGATTGTCTCAAAATGTTGGTGTTGTGATGAAAGTAAACATGAGACTATGACCCACATTTTTCTAACAGCTTCTATAGCCAATAGGCTGTGGAAACAGTTTGCTACTTGTGCAGGTATAAACATAGAAGGCATGCATTTGCAACAACTAATCACAAAATGGTGGACCAAAGATGCTAACATAAAGCTATTGGCAATTCAGAGAGCAGTTCCAGCAATGATAATGTGGGCTCTGTGGAGGAGAAGAAACACAATCAAACATGGAGGAAAATACAGTTATAATCATATGAAGGAGCAGATCAGAGTTCTGATACATATTTTCATTAAGTTGAAATACCCTTGGATACAAAAGATCCCTACAGAATGGCAGGATATAGTCAAATATCTTAGTGAATACAAACCTAAGCTTCATGCCATGAGTGTAAGATGGGTTCCACCACCAAGGAATAAAATTATAGTGAATACAGATGGTGCTTGCAGAGGGAGTCCTGGACAAAGTGCTTATGGATTTTGTATTTGGGATGAATGTGGTAATCTTTTATATGCACAGGGAGAAGATATTGGTTAAGAACGAACACGAAAGCAGAAATCATTGCAATATTGGAGACCCTAAGATATTGTAAAAGGGCTGGATTAGAGGGGTTTTGGATGGAATCAAACTCTCTCAGCATTGTTAACTGTCTAAGGAACTCTTGGAAAGTTCCCTGGAAAGAGTTGAGCAGATGGAGGAATGTAGGGTATTAATGGAGATCACCAAATCAAGGATTCAACATACACTGAGGGAGGGGAACAATTTAGCAGATTGCATAGCTAACGCAATGATAGGAGCAGTGGTTCAGTTCAACACATTCATAAGTCTACCTGCAAAAGGAAAATGCATTATGAACATGGACAAGGCTCAAGTTCCTTCATTGAGAATCTGAACTAGACCAATCAAAAATCGAACAACAGCGTATACAGAGGAGTAACAGAGGGCATTCAGTCAGATAGAAGATACAAAGGAAAAGCTTTTGCATTTTTGTCGCAAAAAGAACATGTACGAAAATGGAGAAATAGTACAAGTTTTAGTGGTGTACGAAACAGAATCGACTAA
Organism: Solanum piurae; assembly: GCA_029582685.1. Classification (NCBI taxonomy): domain Eukaryota; kingdom Viridiplantae; phylum Streptophyta; class Magnoliopsida; order Solanales; family Solanaceae; genus Solanum; species Solanum piurae. The sequence continues at coordinate 9,207 of JAJOOO010003087.1, read as the reverse complement.
CCTGAGTGTTGTGGAGATCTTTAGGAGCACCAGTGGTCTGGATCTGAGAGCTGCAATCGCCGACATGAGTACGCTTGGCTCAAGAGATCTTCATGGAAGCATATTTGACATCAACAATTACAAATGTGAAAGAGGCGTAACAATGGAGAGAAGGTTAACTGATGCTTACCTCAGCTGCAAACTCAGTAGAGATGAGCATGGAGGCACCAATCAGAGGCTCCTGAGACAAAGAAGAAGATGGTTTCCTAAAAACCTTCAAACTTGTAGTTCTTGGACCGACAAAGTAATAGAGAATGTCTCTTTTTGTTTATTATTTGTTTTTGTATTTGGGGTTATGAATAAATAAAAGGTTCACTGGACTAAAAATTCATTAATTTTTTTTTTTTAAAAATCATGTATTGTCTCACTAATTAATAATTTCATATCAGATTTCAAGTAAGATATACCTAGATACATATATTTTTGCAACCAGATACATTAAAAGAGGTAGAGAGACGAGCGAGAGAAGGAAAGAGGCAAGCAAGATAATCTATGTATCACAAATACATATGAATTGCACTAGATACATACATCTGAGATACCATATACATGTATGTAATATGTATATATTGTATTAAAAATAAATAGGAAATGTATGTGAAAAGTGTATTGGTAAAAATGTATATAATATGTATATATATTGTATGAAAAATGAATCTGAGTGTATATGAAAAATCTATGAATAAAAAGGTATATAATGTGTATATATATTGCATGTACAGTGAATATTAAACATATGAAGGGTATTGACAAAACAATATATAATGTGTATATGTATTGAAGAAAGTGAATATAAAGTGTATAAGAAAAGTAAATGTGTATATAATGGATAAAGTGTATGATGAATGTATATATTCGATAATATATACATCGTGTAACTAGCATATAAACATTATCGTACTTATAATATATAAATAAAAAATTATAAATAGTTGAGTTAAATAATACAAATATTATTTTTAACATAAATAGATAATATATAGATGAATAATTGAGAATGTCAAAGATAAAATAAACATTATAGAAAAGAGAGAGAATATCTATTATTCATAATTGATGTGAGACTTTAATTTTTGAAGTAAAGTTGTGAGGTATAAATAACTTTCACTCATTAAGAATTAAACTTAACAATTATAACTCCAAGAGAAAAATGAAAATGAATAGCCAAATCATATCAAAGAGCTAACAAATAGGAAAATTTAAATATTTAACTCCTAACTTCACATTTATTCCATTTGCAAAACCAAATTTGTCCAAAAATTTTGTCACATTCATCAAATATTGATCCATCTCATAAATTCAGATAATTCCATGGCAATAACATGTATATTCCCGTGTATATCAATGTATACCCATACATCTCACCATTACATTTGTAATATACAACACCTATGGCATGTGTATATCATATTATCAATGTATATCACACATAGATCTTGTGAATAATAGAATATTGAGCATTTTATCCAATTATTCATCGTTTGATACCTCAATGCCAAATTATATTGGTTTTTATTGAATCACAACTCCAAAAGAAGAATCGTCACCTATTGAAGTTAACATTTTAGCGTTTAATTTAAAAACTAAAAACACCATCGAAACATATATAAATCATAGAGTAAAAAATCAAGTTTAAATTGATTGATTTTACGCTTATATTTTGGGATTGAAGTATGTGCAATTACATTGTACAAAAATGAAACAAAGAAGCATAATTCATTTTTTTATTAAATTATGAGAAGATGAATTAGGAGGAATAATGCAACAAAACCACAAGTTAGAGTTTTCTCATTTTTTTGTAATATGTTATATTCATTATAAAAAGTAAATTCAAATTTGTATGTAGCTAAAGGCTATTCACAATATTGAATGCTGAATATATAGCGTATAGCCGTATATCCTGCATTATAATGTACGTTTTTAATAATATTGACCTATGTACCATGCCGATTTTTTAAAAAAAATTATAACTTGACGTACTAACGAAAGTTTGCAAAAGATACTCCCTTCATTTCATTTATTGGATTTGATTCTGTTATAGTAAAAAATACCTAAGTTTTTTAATGTGTTTTATATCATATTATGGAGGAGACGGGGGACTAGACCTTACCCTTACAATCACATATGGCAAGCAATATAGGCAAAAAAAGTGTCTAAGGTGTTGACACCTAGGGGTGGGCATGGTATGGTGTATACCGAATACCATATCGAAACTGAAATTGTTTATACCGTGGTACGGATATTATGGTATTTGGTATGACTTTTAAGTGTTTTTGGTATTCAGTATGGAATTTGGTATTTATAAAATAAATATCGTATACCACATACCAAAATTGTATATATATATATATATATTAATCATTCACTAACATGTAGGCTCTAACTTGACATATACCTATATGTCAAGTTAGAGTCTACATGTTAGTGAATGATTTTTGTGGTGTAAAATTATATAGGGCTATGCATAATTTTAGATAATGCTATTTAAACTTTGCATCTATGACTACTCGATTGTTATTGAAATGTTCTTTTTGTGAAATTATTTAACAAAAGTAGTTGTTGATCTAATATGATTGAGACTTGTGCTTTTGAATTTCTCATATTCATGTTGATCATCGTATTGGTCTTGCAAGAATACTTGCTAAAGGACAAAGAGAATGGTTCTAACTTATTTGCTAAATGAATTGTATGGAGAGCTATCAATATATGTAAGTTAAAGTAAAACAAATTATGGTTATCGAATATCATTCTGTAAAATATCGAATCGAAATTAAATATATCGAACCATACCAAGTTAATTTGGTATTGTAATAGTATATTACTTTAGATACCGAATACCAAAGTGATGGTATCAAAAAAATTTAAATACCGTACCATGTCCACCCCTATTTACCCCCTTTCTAACTACAGAGAAATATAATTCTAGCTAACAAAAAAAATTGGCTTTGTAATATCGTAGCCTCACATTAGGAACTTGCCTTCTATCCAAAAGATAAGATCCTAATGCACCTCTTCGCAATTGACTAATATTATGAATCAAAAGTTGATTGTCCAATGAAAAAGAAACAAACGAAGTTAGATATTGTGAAATGCCGAGCTAATAATTCATAGCTTATAAAGTACTATCAATTATGTTTTTGTAAAAGATGCAATTATCAAATATATAGCCTTCATGTGGAGTTGTCACGATTGATATTGACTTGAACTCAATTGTTCATGTGAATCTAATATTTTTGACACGTAACATAAATTTATAAAAAAAAAAAAAAAAAATTGCCACAAAAATAGATCTGAACCCACGATGATATAAGAGATTAGACGTAGAATGGTTGGCTGCGATAAGGTTAGTGTGCATGTGTGTGGTCCTCTTAATTAACTACATCACCCAACGTAGTTGGAGAAATGGCGGTCCTTTAATTTATTGAAATGAAAATCATGCATGAAACTCATGTTTGTATTCTAACAGATATCTGATTACTTAATAACATTCACCATTTATTGCCTTTTTACGGTATGGGATGGATGGAAAATATTATATACGAGCTCGATCAAACTCAATAATTTTAATTTTATATGTTAAAATCTTATTTGATATCAACAAGGGTAGAGTGGTAAACATAATTTTTATCATATTCTTAATCAGAGGTTTCCGTAGTTATTTTGATGTTTACTAGCTAGGGTTCATTCAAATATTATCCATAGAAAATAATTATGAAGACACACTTATATCCTCTAGTTAGAATGATTACTACAAAGGGGGAATTGGGAATTGAATGCAGATATTTTCACTGCTATATTTAAGGCAGCAATCATTCACTATGAAACTTGCAAACTAGCCAACCACTCTCTTCGCCATAATAAGTACTCGTTCCCTTTTTTTCTTATTGTCATGAATTTTTTTTAGAGTCAAATAATAAGAATTTTGACTAATATTTTATAATGTATTTTTTCATTATATTGACATGCAAAAAATTGTAATTTATAATATTTTTTGTATATTTTTTAATAATTAAATTTTTTATTTAAAATATCGAATTAATGTAACTTTCGAAAAGTGCAACATGAAAACTAAAAGGGGACAAAGGAAGTGTTAGTACTCCTTCCTTTTTAATTTTTATCATGCATGTAGTTTATTTATTTTGATTGAATACAAAATTTAAAAATTTAAAGATAAAAGACTTTTTTTATTGTATTTTAAAATAAGGTTAAAATATTTTGTTTGTTCAGTTTTACTCCTTCACAATGAATTTGTACTTATATTCAGAAATAATAAATGCAAGTGTATATTTTATCATAATATATTTATTAATATCATTTTAAAAAGACTTCGAAAATAATTTAAGAAATGAAGTAGTAAATGTTAAGGATAAAACAGAAAAAATAATTCTCATATTTTTCTCTTAATATGCTAAATTGAAACAGAAGAAATAGTTCTCACCCCAAAAAAATAAGATTGTATACACTGATAGTCCTTTAAATCAGTAACAAATTTCATTTAAACATTTGAATTAAGATTGGTTAGCCTCTGAACATATACTGATAAAGTGATTTTATTAGTCATTTTCAGTTCAAATTTTGAAAAATATTTGAATGTATTCTCAAGTATCCATTACGTAGACAAGTTAATCACTTAAAATATGTGCCTCAATAAGTCGTAAAACCTTAGACTTATTCTAATTGAGGTTTAAAAGATGATATATTTTATGTGACTAGCTTAAATACCTAGAAAACGATTGAAAACACATGCAATATTTTTTTTTTAAAATTGACTTGAAAGTGTCTAAGATGAATACTTTATTATATGTTCAAGTGCTCAATTAAAACAAACTTTAGTTTGAATATCGTCTCAATGAAATTTAACAATAAATTTAAAAGAATATCGATATATTAAACCTCCCCCAAAAAAAAGATATTTACTCCCCATTATCGCAGAAAAATAAATAAATAAATCAATGTCACGTGTTTGTTTAGGTGGATTATTTTGTTTTTATGTGCAATATAGCTGGGCAGGTAACTGAGTAAACAAAAACATCATAATTCATACATAACATTGATTGTAACGTACAACTATCCCAAGTAAAACAGACCAATTCAATTGTCATTTCAATTTATTGTTTTGAGAGAGAAAAGCAAAAATTAACTAAAGAATCTTGTTTGTACATGTACAAGGAAAACAATTAAATGCAATTCTCGATTGCGTAAGATAAGCTCAATCTTAAAAGCCCAAACAACACCATGTGTCCCCATGATCTGATCCTACTGATCAGTTTGGGTCCACCAACAAATTTTCGTGACTACTTTCATATATATTTTTCGTAAAATTTTCAACAAAATATATATATATTACGAGATGCACACATCCAATTTGAAGGATATAACATGATTTAGAGAGAAAAGTATGTGCAATCAAAATCTGGTAAACTAATCGGATGACAATATATATATATATATAATCATAATTTATGTAGCAACGTTTGAATAAACTATCTTAATTAACCGAAAAAATGAGTATTATCAGGTAAATTACCCGCATGGCGCAGTCCTAAGGTAAGTGAAACATCACTAGCCGTAGTGGTCCCAAATGTTATCATGTTGGATCCAATATTTGTGGTCCCATATTCCGCTCCACCGCGGCGGGATAAGATGTGGTCGGACTCATCTTGAATAGTCGAGAAATTGGTTAATTGAGTTGGCATAGAGGAAGAATAACGTGTATTCATTGCGACAATTGAAGGGTCATTTTCAGAGGCATTGATTTGGGGTTTTTTGTCTGAAGCAATTGTGGCAGTGGCAGCTGATTTTGTTTCTGTAATGTTAGAATTGGTAGTAATAATAATATTAGGCGGTGGTGTCTGTGTATTTGTACTGTTTTGGTTTTCTTGCATGTCATCCTCATCATCTTCATTAGCCTCTCTTTGATACATTTCTTCTACCATGGGTTTCCACAATCTCACCCTCGCATTAATGAACCAGTTTGCTACCTGCATATAATAACACAACTTTATTACTATACGCGAATTAGGCAAGCCAGACTCGACTCAAAAGGCACGATAGTTACGTTGGGGAACATGTAAACTGAAAAACCTTTGTCCTCATGAGTATTTTGTATACTTTATTTTGCATTATGTAGTGCTTCTTCTACTTAGTTTGTAAATGATTCAAAATTTCTAATAACACTATGTTGCTTCTAAATAGTTATTAAAAATTATTTGATAGAAATCGAGATGATTATGCACAATAAAGTCCCTTAGAAATTGATATGATATAATTCCTTAAGGTCTGTTTGAAAAGTCATCAGGTAATTGTATTGGCTTAGTAATTACACAATATCAGCCATGTAATTACCAGTAATTCACAGTCTTCCTTGTGAACTGGAGAAGGTAATTACCTTGTCAATTACACCCAACTACCCTTTGACCAAATAATTACATGATCAACCAAATATGTTGTAATTACACTCAATTACACAAAATCTAATTACTAAAAGGACTTTCTAAACATGTCCTAAAAATAGCTTGCAATGTAAAATAGCGAGTCAATACTCCTAAAACAAATCAAAGTGAAAATATAGCATGAGTTATAATTTAAAACAAAAAATTTAACATAATACTCTTATGTTAAATTTCAACATCATAAATATGATTCTTTTTTAAAAAGAAACATAAGTCCATTACCTTATTCAACAATAAATTCTATTTTAATTTAAAAATTAGAATACTAATAAAATTATACTAATGAAAAAAAAATTAGATAATGCAAAAAATTACATGAAATAACATGAAGTAAAGTTGAGAATGGGAAGGAAATGAAATATAAATAATATAAAAAAAAACTAGACTAATAAAAATAAAAAAGAATATAAAATAATAAAATTAAAACTAAATTAAAACAAAAAAAAATAGAAATAAAAGAATTATATTAAAAAATAATCAAACTTGTAATTACACCATATAATTACTAGTAATTCACAACCTCTCATATAAATTGCAGAGTAAGAGTGTAATTACCCTCTATCAATTACACTCAATTACCTACTGACCAAGTAATTACATGATCAATAAAATATATCAGACATTGTAATTACACTCAATTACACCAAATCAAATTACTAATATGACTTTTCAAACAGACCCTAAAAATAACCGATCAAACCATATCATTTACTCCATGAGCTATAACTATTAATTTTTCATGCAACTTATGAATATCTTGAGGAAGAAAAAAAGATGTGAAAGACAGAGAAATTTGTAGAAGGTAAGGGGGCAAACCTGGTTTCTGGAGAGACCAGTCTGTCGTGCCAAAAGATGCTTATCTGCATCACTTGGATACCTGAGACAAATTTTTCAAATTAGGAAAAAAAAAACAGAAAAATTATATTTCCTCCGTTTTAAAAAAAATGATATATTTTTCTTTAAGTTTGTTTAAAAAAGAATGACCCTATTTCCTTTTATAATAATACTTTAATTTCAATTTTTCAATACATGTAAATTTTGTATCAAGTCAAATTAGATCATTTTTTTAAAATGGAAAAAGTATGTTAGAGTGCCTCACTTAAACTGTATAAAAAGCTGGAAATGCTTTCCTTATCCGTAGATTAGAATTGACACTTTTTTTTTTTGTATGTAAACATATTGGCGTGAGGATCGAAAAAGGAAATACCAAATTCATGAGCAGTATTAGCTGCTGGCTAAAGCAGAAAGTAAAGAGAGAAGACAACTCCACCTCTCTCTTTTTCTTTTTTTCTTCTTAACATTCATTTCATTACATACATAGATAGATTCTCTTGCTTTTTATCATCATTGTTAAGTTGTTGTCATGCATATATCACCTTAATGACCACTAATTTAGTACTCTCTCCGTCCTATTTACCTGTATTCCTAATTAAAAATAAATATTTCTTAATATTTGTCATTTCATAAAATTAATACATAAATAATATTATGTTTTCTTATTTTACCTTAGAGAGTTATTAATCTTGAAAATATGAATTTGACAACTAAGTAATTAATTCATGTTCATTAATCAAAATAAATTAATTCATGTTCATTTATGGAAAACTTGACTTTAAAAAAGAAAAAATTCTTTTGCCTAGAAAATTTGGTTAGAATTTGGCCAGAATGGTAAAATAACATATTTCACACTATGTTATTTTATTTTTTTGAACATTTTTACTCTTTTAACTTTAATACCTTTTAATTAAAATATGGAAAAATGATCAATTTATTTTAAAATAAAAAGGATATTATAGACTTTTTAAATTTCTGGCCAAATTTTCTGGTCATTTAGCCTTACCCAAAAAAGGAAAAAAATAGTACTCCCTCCGTCCCATTTTATGTGACACTTTTTGAATTTTGAGATTCAAACAAGTCTAACTTTGATCGTAAATTTTTCGTAGATCTTTTAAACATTTTGAATTATCAATTGTTGTGACTTATAATACTTTTTACCTAGTTTACAAATATATAAATTTCATTTAAAAAAAATGAAGATTTCATGCGCAAATTCTCGATCAAACTTAAACTGTTTGACTCTCGAAAAATGAAAAGTGTCACATAAATTGGGACAGAGAGAGTATTAAATAAGTAATGGTAAAATAACATGGTTTCTTAAGGGGTGTAAACCTAAAATGGTGACAACTATATAGAAACGGAGGGAGTAACAGTTTAACTTTAAAATATTCATTCACTCCTAATGAAATGATTTATATATAATCACATAAATATTTATGACTTGTTTTAAATTACATAAATTTCAAACAAAAAATAATAATTTAATATCAAGTCAAATTATCACATAAAATGAAACATGGAGCACTACTTTTCAAATGCATGCCTAAATAAGTCAGAAAGGTGGTAGTATATTGGATTTCATCTAGAGGTAAAAGTGGTGCACAAAAAGTAGTAAGAGGTAATTTTGCATTTTGTTGAAAGGACTGAATTGCAGCAGTGCCTTTAACATTGACTGCAAAGAGAGGAAAAAGAAAATGTACCAACTACTCAATATTGGAAATGTGTTTTAGATTAGACTAATAAAAGTTGATTGCACAAAAATTCATTTTGCAATAATCATGGGATCAAAGACTTTCCTCATTAACTTTTGGTTGTGTGGTAAATATCAAATATCTAGATTTTATGAAGGTACTAGGACTTGGGACAAGTGTATGTAAGC